>CM030361.1:77228379-77520697 GCA_017893485.1 Hemerocallis citrina | reverse complement strand
GCCACCTAAGATAGTGAAGAGAATGGTAGTGAAATTGTAGTGGATAAAACATATTTTTACAAAATAACTCACTTTTTGAAAATATTTACCAAACTGACCCACTTTTGAAAGTACTTACCAAAACGACCCAACTGGCTATCTAAACCTCATTGCTATAAGAGATAACGAGTGTGTTTGTACTACACTCGCTATCTGAGATTAACGAGTTTATTGTTGTATAGAAATTCCTTAATCGACCATCGGGCTATCACAGTAGCGAGTGTGTTTATACCACACTCACTCACTAACTGGGATAGCGAGTGTAAGGTGTTGAAGAAAATTTCCTGAAATAAGCAACAAGAAATAATAATAATTGGCAGGAAAATCATGCTAGCAAAACTCCAGCATCTAGAATCTCATATCACCTACTCTATCTGGCAACTGTTCTCCAAAATCTGCAATTTAATAAATTGCAGGAAGAGAAAAAGAAAACAAAACGTCCGTCAATGCAAGTTACGGGCCACTTGTAGTGCAGTACACAAGTATAGGGATAAAATAAAACAAAATAGAATAATAGCGGAAACAAACATAACATGGTATAAGCATGTCTACAAAACTGGATAACTAACATGAATCAAGAACAAAATCAAAGTAACAGGATATACTAAACAGGGTACAGGTAACATGTATCAAGTGTCAAGTGACATGTAAGTAGGTCAATAGGTTTACAGGATACAGGTAAACAGGTAGCAGGTACAGGTAAGCATGTAACAGGTGTCAGGTTATGTTAAGTCTTGTATTATTACTATCTAGGTAGCACTTCATGCGTCCATCCCTTTACCACATGGTTGCTACATTTAAACAATTTCGTTTAGATTTTGTAGTGGAGTCCATATGATCGTGTACTCAGGGATCTGCAAAACAGGAAACAGGAAAGGTAGAACCTAGTGGTTCTCTTCCGAGTACACCTTCCATAGGGAAGTGTGCAGTCAAGTAATCAGGTAAACAGGTACAGGTAGAACCTAGTGGTCATCTTCTGAGTACACCTTCCTATAGGGAAGTGTGCAGTCAGGTAATCAGGATCGTGAATCATGTAGTCATGAACACGTAACAGGTAGGGAACATGGGCCATCTTCTTAGTACACATTTCTATATTTTTCACTACTAGATCTTTCCTTAACCCCGACTTGGTTATTTATTATTATTATCAAACAGGCATGTATGTGTCACAAAACATAGAAAGAATAACATTGTATAAACAAGTAACAGGTTCAGGTTGCAAGATAAATATGTACAGGAGAAAGATAACTCAGAAAAAGAGTAGAACAACGAAAATTCTAGTTCAGGATAGCAAGATAGTACTGCACTAAATATGGAATTTCCGTTGCTACAAAAATGCAAACCTGGATCCATTAGAGAATCTGGAAAATAGACTTCCGTCCGAATCCAGCAAATATATATAAGTCATATGGTGTTTCATAAAAACAAGTCTCAAAACAGATTTGAATCCAGAAGATGTGTTCAGCCAGAAATCAGAAGTTTGTATTCAAAGTCAGGATAAAAGCATCAAAACTCAATAATTAATTCCACAAAAAATATGGGGAATTCCCCTATATGTGCAGCATTAGAATATTAAGTTTCATAATTTTTCAATATAAATAGTTTAGTTAACAAAAATCAGAAAACATCAAGATGCAGTAGTTTTGTAAATCTGGAATTATAAACACTGCAGTACGAAAAGAGCAATATCTCACAAACCATAAATCGAAATTCAAATCCTCCAAAAGGGTGATAAAATAGACACAGTAGGCTAACTTTTATATTCACAAATATTTTACAAACAACAAGTAGAATTAGGTCAGAAATCAGGTTCTTTACTGAACAGTATGAAAATTCTGCATGTATAGTAATTGTTTGGAAACATAGAACAGTTTGTAAAACTCATCTATAAATCCACAAAAATTAAGGGTTAATCCCAATCAAGTTTAGTTGTATTATGAAAAATATTGGATCAAAGTAATACTTTTAGCATCATGATAAAAATAGATTACTCTTCAGAATTCATAGAAAACAAAATCTGAAAATCTCTCTACACCTCTGTAGTAAAATAGACATAGCTCACAACTCGTAAAACGAAACTGAGATCTGTCAGAAAATTTTGAAAGTAGACAGAATTCTCTACAAATCTTATTCACAAATGGAATTCATATACTAACCATAATAGGGTCTAAAATACTTATCAAAAGCAAGGTAACAGAAAATACAGAATTATTCTTCGAACATAAAATCATCTAGTTCATGTAAAACTCATCCAAATCAACCCAAACATGAAATATAGTGTACTAGATGTCCAAACAACATGGTATAGGGTATTTTGCAAGTCCACGAAAAGTTATAGCATGAATAACACATCAAGCACACGATATCACAAAATAGCATGCATATATACATCTAAAAAGTTGTCATCCCTAGTTGTTTCATGTCATGTATGTCGTGAGACAACTATGGTCGAATCAACACAATAGAGATAATATATAACAGAGGATTCACACGCGAATTGTCTCTAGAACCCAACTACACTACAAGCGGTATTTAGTACTTGTATTACACAAAGAAAAGAATATAAGTTACTTGCTTGAGAGACGACGAAAACGACGGAGCAAAAGTAAGAATAACGGGAACAGATTCCCGGTAACGAACTCACGAACGAACATGAATCCCACGAACACACGAACAACGAATCCAACACACGCACGCAAGAGAGCGAGAGGAAACGACGGCGAGGCGACGGCGTGGCAAAGTTGCTGTCGCTATTGCTGCAGTCGCTGAAGGAAGCAATGCATAGGGCAAGGGATGACAGGGGGCTGGTCTGTTGCAGCAAGGAGGTCATGACAGGGATGCAGGGCGTGCAGGGGTCGAGGCATCGGGGCAGGGCAGCATCCGGACAGCGGGTCACTGGTGCTAGGGAGCACGGGGAAAAGAGGGAGGGATGAGATGAAGGTCGGGAGAGGGTAGGAGGTGCAAGAGGTGGTGCAGAGGTAGGCTGGGGGAAAGACATAGGGGATGGGTTGAAATATATGGGTTTTAGGAGGATGACGATGCAGAGGTAAGCGGTTAGGGTGAAGGTGAGGAGATGAACATGGTAAAATATTGGGGTATATATATATACTAGATTTGCCCGTGGACACGTGCCTACGACACGTCTTCGGATCGATACAAAACACGAAAAGCCATGTAAACAGTACAACAATAATTATGTAGCTCAAGTTTCAATAGTATGACAATAATTAGTTATAAATAAAAGTTTATGTTGAAAAATAATTATAAATGGGGTATAAAATTTAACTTCTTAGAACTTTAAGTGTGGAAAATAATGAAATTTAATTGTTGAAGAGATATTTGCTATTAAAAATTCTGAAATTTTACAAACCGAAATCTTAAAATCAAAATTTCTAAGTAAATAAAGAAAGAATGGGAGAGAGAGAGAGAGAGAGAGAGAGATAGAGAGAGAAAGAGAGAAATATGAAAAAGTAAAGAGAAAAGAGAGAGATAATAATAAAGTAATGAGTTTTTTAGGGGGAAAAATTTGGTTTTGGGGTTTGAAATTTTGGAGGGAAAATGTGTTTATATATATATATATATATATATATATATATATATATATAGGGAAAGCTTCGGTTGAGCACTACTCTAGTGCTCACCGCGTGAACACTAGGCCTTTGGGCGTTCATATCGAAAATCCGAACCGTTCACATTGATCTACACATCTAAATTAGTCTAAATATATAAAATCAAATCATTCGAAATTCATTTACCCATCCGTTGAAGTGTTACAAAATTATATGGCTGAAAATCATTGTTTTTATAGTCACATGATGGATGGGCAAATGATTTTCAAATGATTTGATTTTACATATTTAGACTAATTTAGATGTGTAGATCAATGTGAACGGTTCGGATTTTCGATATGAACGCCCGAAGGCCTAGTGTTCGCGCGGTGAGCACTAGAGTAGTGCTCAACCGAAGCTTTTCCTATATATATATATATATATATATATATATATATATATATATATATATAAGACACAGGGGATGGGTTGAAATATATGGGTTTTAGGAGGATGACGATGCAGAGGTAGGCGGTTAGGGTGAAGGTGAGGAGATGAACATGGTAAAATACACAGGGGATGGGTTGAAATATATGGGTTTTAGGAGGATGACGATGCAGAGGTAAGCGGTTAGGGTGAAGGTGAGGAGATGAACATGGTAAAATACACAGGGGATGGGTTGAAATATATGGGTTTTAGGAGGATGACGATGCAGAGGTAAGCGGTTAGGGTGAAGGTGAGGAGATGAACATGGTAAAATATTGGGGTATATATATATATATATATATATATATATATATATATGGGAAATGCTCTATTGAAAACGGGTCTAGTTTTCACGGGTTGGAAAACACCAATCTGAGCCGTTGGATCGCTCATGATCGTGATCAACGGCTCAGATCGAACTCCCAATAACCTGTTTAAATTGATCGGTGGAGGGTTATTTTGGAAATTTCGTCACAAATAACTCTTCGATGAACAGATTCTAAAAAAATTGATATAACTTAGGCCATTGTTCGGAACAACGGCCTAGGTTATAAAAAATTGAATTATAGGCCGTTGTTAGGAACAATGGCCTTGTTCTAAATTTTTATAACCTAGGCCGTTGTTGGGCCATTGTTCCCAACAACGGCCTAGGCTATAAAATTTTATAGCCTATAAAAATTTAGAACAAGGCCGTTGTTCCAAACAACGGCCTATAATCCAATTTTTTATAACCTGGGAACAACGACCTAGGTTATATTCATTTTTTCAGAGCGAATCAGGCGAAGAGTTATTTGGGATGAAATTTACAAAATAACCCTCCGCCACTTAAGTCATATAGGGTGATGGGCGGGCTCGATCTGAGCCGCTGATCGTGATCATGAGCGATCCAATGGCTCAGATTCGTGTTTTCCATTCCGTGAAAACAAACTCGTTTTCAATGGAGCATTTCCCTATATATATATATATATATATATATATATATATATATATATATAAAGACAGAATTAGGGTTTTAGTGGGTTGCGGGTTGGTAGAAGATAGGGTAACGGGTTTGGGTGTAATTAGGTGGATAGTTAACAGGTAGGGTAGGGTATTAAGTGTATTTGGGTTTTAGTGTAATAGGCTTAATGGGTTAATAAGATCCAAAATAAAAGAATAGGGTTTAAAAATAGGATGAAGAAAATAATAATAATAATAATAATAATAATAATAATAATAATAGATCCAAATAAAATGAGATGGCACAAAAATGAATAAATAAAATAGGCACGAACAATATAAAATAAAGAGGATAAAAAATAACAGCTTGATCAAAGGGGGACGAAACAATACGAGAGAATTTGATCAAGAAGATAAAAAAATAAAGACGGCAAAAACAATAAAATGAATATATTGAAAAAGAAGATCCAATATACGGTCCAACAAGAGATACAAGCTGAAACAAATACACAGAAAAGAAATACACTAAAAAATACAAGAAATGGAAAACAGGGGTTACAAATCCTACCCACCTAACAACAAGAATTTCGTTTTCGAAATTCAAACAAGGGGTACATAGGGTAACACCCAAAAAGAAAAGAAAGGACAAAATAAAAAGCTACTCAAACAGATAAAGAAACTTCTGCTGAATCTCCTCCTCCAGCTCCCAAGTCGACTCACCCGGTGAGTGAGGATTCCAAGAAATACGAACCAACTTGATGACCTTGTTCTTAAGCACTTTCTCCCACCGATCTGAAATAGCAATTGGCGGAATCTCACAAGTCAAATCCGGCCGAACGGTCAACTCAGAATAGTCGATCATGTGGCTCTCATCTCGGATATATCTTTTGAGTTGTGAGACATGGAAAACATCTTGCACTCCTGATAAAGCTGGCAGAAATGCGAGACGATATGCCACCTTGCCTACTCGCTCCACAATGTCGAACAATCCAATAAACCTGGGGCTAAGCTTGCCCCCACCACCAAACCGAATGACATCGTGCTAAGGTGACACCTTTAGGAAAACATGGTTACCAACCTCAAACTTCGAAGCTCCCCGATGGACATCGGCCCATCGCCTCTGCATATCCTGAGCTGCCTGTAAGTGCTTTCTGATCTGAACTACCACATCAACTGTCCTGGTGATCAACTCCGGACCCAACAACTTCCTCTCACCAATGTCATCCCAGCACACTGGTGATCTGCACTTCCGCCCATAAAGTACCTCGAACGGTGCAACTTTAAGATTGGCCTGAAAGCTGTTATTGTACGAGAACTCTACGAGATGCAAATGGTCCTCCCATGATCCACCGAACTGCAGCATACATGATCTCAACATGTCCTCAAGAATCTAGATGGTCCTCTCTGACTGTCCATCAGTCTGGGGATGAAAAGTTGTACTGTACTTTAATTTACTCCCCAAACTGTTCTGAAGACTCTCCCAAAATTGAGATCTGAATCTCGTATCCCTGTCTCTCGTATCCCTGTTAGATACAATACTGACTAGATGAAGTCTAACGATCTCTTGCATGTACTTCTCAGCTAGGCTCTCAGTAGACTGCCCGACACGAAAGGGAATGAAGTGAGCACTCTTCGTCAATCGGTCGACAATCACCCAAATGACATTATGATCCTTAGGACTCCTCGGCAAAGCGGTCACAAAATCCATAGTGATATGTTCCCACCTCCACTCCGGAGTGGGAAGCAGTTGAAGAAGTCTGGCGGTCCTCTGATGCTCTGCCTTAACCTGCTGGCAGATTAAACACTAAGAAACAAACCGAGCCACAACCCTCTTCATACCATGCCACCAGAAAAGAAGTTTCAAATCCTGATACATCATAGTACCCCTAGGATAGATAGAATACGATGACTGGTGGGCTTCCTCAAGCAACCTCTGACGAACTTCACCCTTCGGGACACACAATCTGGACCCAAAACGAAGCGATCCATTAGCATGAATAACCATGTCCGTTATGGCAGACGAAACCTCAGCTCGAAAACCCTACAATTGCTCATCACCAGCCTGAGCCTCTTTGATCAAGTCAAAAATAGATGACTGAAGCTGGAGCACCAAACAACTCCGATCAGAACTCGGTAATAACACATCCAACTCCAACCTCCGCATCTGCTCAATCAAATCTCTCTACGGAGTTAGGAACACAGCTGCCAGTTTCCTGCTCAAAGCATCTGGCACCAAGTTCACTTTACCAGGATGGTATTGTAAACTGATGTCATAATCGGCCATAAGCTCCAACCAACGCCTTTGCCTTATGTTCAAATCCTTCTGGGTGATGACATACTTGAGACTTTTGTGGTCTGTAAAGATCTCTACTCGGTTCCTAAGTAAATAATGTCTCCACAGATTCAAAGCAAAGATCATTGCCACTAACTCCAAGTCATGAGTCGGATTGTTCTTCTCATGCAGCCTCAACTGCCTCAATGTATAAGCAACGACTCGGCCTTTCTGTATCAGAACTGCTTCAAGACCCTTACCAGAAGCATCACAGTGAACAACATATCCGCCTGAACCATCAACACTAGCGCTGACGTCAATCTGCTCTTCAACTCAGCAAAAGCCTCACTACAAGCCTCAGACCAACAGAACTTCTGATCCTTTCCAGTCAGCTTAGTCAATGGTCCTGCATCTTTCAAAAAACTTGGACGAATTTTCGATAATAGCCAGCTAGACCAAGAAAACTCCGTACCTCAGAAACTGACTTGGGAATTGGCCAATCCTTCACAGTCTCAACCTTGGCTGGATCCATAGAAATACCATCACCAGAGATGATGTGCCTCAGGAAAGTGACCATGTGAGCCAAAACTCACACTTGTTGAGTTTCTCATAGAGCTGATTCTCCCTCAAAGTCTGCAGAACTAACATAAGATGCTCAGCATGATCTTTCCGATTCCGAAAATATACCAGAATGTCATCAATGAAGACCACCACAAATCTATCCAGGAACTGGGAAAAGACCCTGTTCATAAGACTCATGAATACAGCAGGCGCGTTCGTGACCCCGAACGACATCACAAGATACTCATAGTGTCCTTATCTGGTCCTGAATGCAGTCTTCTGTACATTAGTTACCTTCACTTTGACCTGATGATACCCGGAACGAAGATCCAACTTCGAGAAAACAGCAGCTCCACTCAACTGATCAAATAAGTCATCGATCCTGGGCAATGGATACCAGTTCTTCACAGTAACACTGTTTAGTTTCCGATAATCCACGCACAGTCGACGACTACTATCCTTCTTGTTGACAAAAAGGACTGGAGCACCCCAAGACGAAACACTGGGTCTGATGAACCCCAAATCCAGCAACTCCCGAATCTACATCTTAAGCTCTGCTAACTCAACCAGTGCCATCCTGTAGGGACTCTTCAATATCGGCGTCGTACGAGGCTAAACTTCAATACCGAACTCCACATACCTATCAGGGGGTAAGTCAGGCAACTCCTCTGGAAAAATATTTAGGAAATCCCGCACTACTAGAGGTGTAGCCTCTTAGCCTGAATGCAATTCCATCGCACAAACCTCCTGATCAACCGCAATCTCAGCTCGACCAAGGAACATCTCCCCAGCATGGAACTCAAACTCTGCGCGATCTGAAATCTGAAATACAACTTTCTTGGTACGATAATCAATAATGGAATAGGACTCACCCAACTAATCCATATCGAGAATAACGTCGAATCCTGAATTCCCAATTACAATCAGGTTGGCCTTGCAATCTGTGCCGCCAATAATCACGGGACACTGCCTGCACTCCTGGGAACAAATGACAACTCCACCACCTATCACAATGTTCCAAGTTTCTGACATGATGCTGCACTCCAACTGATGGCGAGCCACAAACCGAGAAGAGACGAAGGAATGGGTTGCCCCGGAATAAAAAAGAACATGAGCAGGGAAGGAGCAAATAAGGACAACACCTAGGATAGAATAAAAAGACAATGGAAAAAAGACTGGTTGAACAGGGGTGAGGAAAACATAATGCAGAAAGAAAATATGAAAGGATAAAGCAAAGCAAATGAAAAAGAAGCAAAAGAGAAACAATAAAAACAAAATATACCTGCAACAACACCCTCTACTGATTCAACATCAGTAGCAGCCAGGTTGAAGGCCTGACCTTTCCTGGGGGCAGCGGTCCTCTGACCGATAATCCGACGCTGCGGAGGAAGCGGTGGCCTGACTGGACCACGAGCTAGGGCTACCTGCTGAACCGGACCCCTGGCTGGAAGAGCCAACTGCTGTTGTAGCTGAGGACAATCTCGCATTGAATGGTCAGTAGCACCACACCTGAAGCATCGACGATTGGAGCGCCTACATTCCCTGCGATCATGTCCAGCCAACTGACAGAAGTCACAGAAACCAACCCTCTGGGAACCAGCAGAAGAGTAGGGAGTCGTCCTGGTAGGATGGGCAGAAACAAGCCTCCAAACTGGCCCACCAGAAGGCATAACAACAGCAGAGTGCGGAACAGTCTGCTGGGGAGGAGCCAACCCACCACGAACCTGCTCATGAGCTCGAGCTGGCTCAAAAGCTTCAGCATAAGTACGCAAGCAGAGGGAGACAAGCTGTACCTTGATGTCTCGTGCAAGTCCCAATATGAATCTACGAGCCCTGTCCTCTTTGTTTGCCACAAAACGGTTGCGAAGCGGCTAAGTCTTGTAAATTCAGCTGCATACTCATCCACAGACCTAGAACCCTGTTTGTCAAGAAAATCTCATGTTACAACATTGCATGGACAATGTGTAACAAAATTCTAACATAGAAATAATGACCAACCTGTTTCAGGACCAAGAACTGTTGCTCCATTTCCACTCGGGTGCTGCTAGGGAAAAACTTCTCCAAGAAGCTCCTAGTGAAAGTGGCCCAAGTAATCGGTCGTTCGAGCCTTTCTAACTTGGACCTCCACCAAATATAAGTCAGGTCCACCAGGTGGATGGCTACCACATCCACTCTATCAGCATCTGCGACTCTTGCCGCCAAAAGCAACAGCTCACTCCGGATCAACCACTGTTCTACCTCCAAAGGCGTCTCAGTGCTGGAGAATCTATCGGGATGCAGCCTCATGAAGTCTATGACTGTACCAGGGCCAGCCCAACACTTATTGAGGCCTAAAGCGAACTCCAAAAATGAGGCCTTTTAGAAGTTTATAATAATATTTTGTTAAAATTAATATATTTTATTAAAATGTTATCTTTCGGGCTTTTTGAGATGCAAAATCATTTATTATATTATTGTAATCAATTTCACTTAACATTTCTTTTTCAATTGATAATAAAGCCAATCCATTTAATCTTTGTTGAGACATTGTTGATCTTAGATAAGATTTTATTAATTTTAGTTTTGAAAAACTTCTTTCCGCCGAAGCAACAGTTACGGGAACAGTTAACATTATTCTATAAGCAACATATGCATTTGGAAAAGAATCAAGTCTTTTAATATAATTAAGTATGTCAATTGGTGTATCATTTTCCACTTGTATAATTTCTCTTAAAATTTTCAGTTCTAAAAATAAATCTAACCCAACAATATCTGAGTTGTCCTCATATCTTAATGATCGTTCAAGGTTAACACAACTTTCTTTTAAAATTTCAATTTTTAATGACCTTAATTTCTCAATACTAAATAGAAAACCAAAGGTATCTTGATATATTTTAAATTGTTTAAATCTACTTTCGAATAAAATAATTGCTTGATCTATTATGTACAAGAAGTAGTCAGTTTTAAATGATTCTTCAGGAGATTTTAAAACTTCATTGTCCATAATCTCATCAAATTGTTTCTTTCTACGAATAACACGTTTTTCACGAAACTTGGGTTCTATATCCATTTCAATAGCAATTTCTTTAGCAGAAATTATAGCATTTTCTAATCCATCTTCCCTATATTTTTCAAAAATAGAAATAAGACCTTTTAATTGTTCTATAGCAACATCTATCCGCATATCCTTTGATTGAAAGTTTTTACTAACTGAATTTACCGCAAACAATATCTCATACCAAATAGTCATGCCTAACAAAAACTCAAAATTTTCAAGCTCATAAATCGCTAAACATTCAGCTTCACTTTTTATTTTAGGTTCATCATTAACTTCTACTAATTTCAATAAAGCATCTCTTATTTGTGAAGTTTGAAATCTTAAAGCTTTTACACTTTCAACACGACTTTTCCAACGTGTTTGTGACAATAATTTAAGAGTTAGGCTAGGGATATGATCTTGTAGAATTTTCCATCTTTTAGTTGATGAAGAAAATAGTGTATATATACGTTGCAACACTCCAAAAAAAGATGTAGCTTTACTACAACAATTAGCCATATCACAAAGTACCAAATTTAAACTATGACAACCACATGGAGTATAAAATGATCTAGGATTAATGTCTAAAAATCTTTTTTGAACACCTTGATGTTTTCCTTTCATATTAGACCCATTATCATAACCTTGTCCTCTCATATTACTAATATCAAGTCCAATAGTATTTATTTCATTGATAATAGCATCAAATAGACCTTTTCCAGTTGTATCATCTACTTTTAAAAATTCTAAAAAATTTTCATTGATTTGTACTTTGGTTGAAGAAGTATCCACACAGCGTATTACAATAGACATTTGTTCTTGATGACTTATATCAGGAGTGCAATCAAGTATGATTGAAAAATATTTTGCGTTCAAAATTTTTGTTAAAATTTTAGTCTTAATTTCATTTGCTAGCAAATTTATTAATTCATTTTATATTCTATGTCCAAGATAATGATTATGAATTTCATTATCTTTAATTCGACGAATGTGTTCTTGCATTATGGGATCAAATTCTGCAATCATTTCAATTATGCATAAAAAATTTCCATTATTTTCTTGATATATCTTTTCATTTGTCCCATGAAAGGCCAAGTTATTTTTTCCAAGAGTTTTAACAACTGCAATAATTCTAAATAATACATTCCTCCAATGCTCCCTATCGCTATTTATTTTTTCTTGAACATGTTTGTCAATTGTTTTATTTTTTAACAACCTCATTTCTAAATCACTCCATAAACTCATATTAGTGATATGCTCATTACTTATCTCATGATTCTTCAACTTAGAACTAATATTTGTCCAATCCCTACTACCTTCACTTGCTAATTTACTTGTACTAGAAAGAGCATTAAATAATTTACAACAAAAACAAAATACTTTATCTAAATCTTGGGAATATACCAACCATCTTCGTTCACGCTTTTCTCCGTTAGACAACTTTTGAATGTAAAGTGATGACGAAAAATGTCTTGCAAATTCATCCTTAAGAAAATCTATATCGGTAATTTTAAGAGGACCATTTTCTACTAATAAATCTCTCAAACTTGTATCAATATTTGTCCATTGACTTGGATCAAATATATTTTTAATAGTGGATTCTTCTAATATTTCTTCTCTATCTTCACTATGGGTATGAGAATCAATACAA
Source organism: Hemerocallis citrina (assembly GCA_017893485.1). Taxonomy (NCBI): domain Eukaryota; kingdom Viridiplantae; phylum Streptophyta; class Magnoliopsida; order Asparagales; family Asphodelaceae; genus Hemerocallis; species Hemerocallis citrina. The sequence continues at coordinate 77,508,185 of CM030361.1, read as the reverse complement.
TCTTGTTCATTAACTAATACTTCTTCTCTATTTTCATTTTCATTAGTAACTTGTTCATCAACTACCATTTCTTCTCTATTTTCATTTGTGTCTATATTGTTAACTTGTTCATTAACTAAATCATTATCTTTTTTGTTTGTTTTAACAAATTTATCTAAAGCACCTTTTTGTGATTCAATTAAAGCTTCAACTCTTTTTTTTTTTTTTTAGTTTCGAATAACCTGATTCAAACTTCCTAGTTGACATTTATATATTTTAAAAAAAATAATAAAAATTAACACTAAATAAAGGCGCCACTAAATTAACACTAAAAATTAACACTCAATAAATTAACACTAAATAAATTAACACTAAAAATTAACACTAAATAAATTAACACTAAATAAATTAACAATAAAAATTAACAGTATAGAAAATTAACAGTAAAATAAAAATTAACAATAAATTAACAAAAAATTTAAAATATAAATTAACAATAAATTAACAATAAATTAAAAATAAAAATTAACAGTAAATTAACCGTCGTCCGTCGCAGTCGCAGGTTGTGGGCGGCTGCACTCGAGCGGAGCGGGGCTGCGGTGGAAGCGAGGCGGAGGCGTGGTGGCACCGTGGCGGCGTAGCACTGAGTCGCTGACTGTGGCCTGTGGGAGACTGGGAGGGATCGGCGACTCAGGGAGGGCGTAGCACTGAGTCGCTGACTCAGGGAGCGATCGGCGATCGCTGAGATCAGAGTCAGAGAGAGGGAGACTAGAGAGTTCGGAGAGAGGGAGACTAGAGAGTTCGGAGAGAGAGAGATCAGAGAGAGATCAGAAAATGTGAGATGGCTGGATTGGGAAGGATTTGGGGATTTTAATAGAAATTTAGTTAGAGCCTCTAAGGCCATTCGTAAATCAAGGAAGTTAATTGAAGGATTTGGGGATCAGAAACTTAGAGGTCGTAAGGCCGTTGAGCCGTTCGTAAATCAAGGAGTTATTAATGGAAGTTGGAAACCTAATGGAAATCTAAGGAAGGTGAATAGCCAGAATAGGCAGTATAGGCAGTATAGGCGGGAGACAGACTGGGGAAAATTGGAGGCCTAAAACAAGGGGGGAAATTGGAGGCCTAAAGCCCTTGCTGTAGTTGCTTCCCCCTTGGGCCGGGCCTGGACTGTACCTGGATAGGGAGGAAGAGCTGCCTGCATAGGTACAGCGGGAGGTAGAACCCGAGCAGCTTCCAAAGCAGCCATCACAAAGTCACTGTGGTTCTGCTGCATATTGATAAGTTGTTCCAACACATTGGTAACGGCCTCAAGCCCGGGCTGATCATCTGGGGATGAGAAGTAGAACCTCTTCGAGTTATAGTCTGCATAAAACCAAAAACAATTAGCATGGTCTGCGTAATTCATTTTAGGGCCGCATACATGTTTGAATCCCACGTTGAATCAAGACCACCGTAAAGTTGACGATAAACTTGTATGCAATTTGATTGTGAATTTCGTTAAGGCTGAGATTGGAATAACACTGCAATCCATTATTGAGATAGTCAAACTACAGTTCAATTATTAGATTTCGTAAAGGAAGGCTTGGATTGCAAAACAAAAAGCTATTGAGAGGTTATTTGGTACCTTTACTAAATTGCTTTATCTACTATCAGCCATACAAATAGCAAATCCAGAAACTGTTGTCCATTGGGATAAGTATGAGTCCGGTCCTGACGAGGAAACAGTTAAAGGAGTATTTTGGGATTTTGGTACTTCGATTGAAGGGTTCAAGTCTTGCAGACCTATTATAAGCATTGATAGAACACACTTGTATGGAAAATACATGGGATGTCTGTTAATTGCGGTTCCACCAGATGCAAACGATAGCCTTTTTCTGTTTGCTTTTGCAATAGTTGATGGAGAGAGTGTATATACTTGGACATGGTTCATGAGTTGCATTAATTTTTTTGTCACGGATCGGGATGGGTTATGTGTTATTTCCGATTGTCATGCAGGTATATTGGCCATGGAAATGCAAGATGGGGCATGGAACGAATCAAATGCATATCATTGTTATTGTATGCGAAATTTTCTTACAAATTTCTTCATCAAATTTGGTAGCAAAGCTATGAGGAAAAAAGTTAAAATAATACCATGCCAAAACCAACCCAAAAAATTTCACAGTAAACTCACTGAGCTGGAAACTGTCAATGTGGAGGCGACTACCTGGTTGAAGGAAAAACTTGTTCAGAAATGGGCTCTTCATGACGAAGGAGGTCGTCGATATGGCATTTTGACTACAAACCTGCCAGAAGTTTTCAAGTCGGTTTTGAAAGGTGTGCGTAGTTTACCCGTAACTGCAACTGTGAAAATAATCTTTTACCGTCTAAATTCTTTGTCACTCATCGACAATTAGCAAACACACTTATAAGTGAAGGCAAAATTTTCGCTCCAAGGGTTCAGAATTTGAACGATTTTCGCCGTGAGAGAGCAAACTTGCATGAGGCCACAATGTTTAATTATCAACCGGGAGTTTTTTCAGTCAAAACGGGTATACGAAGAATAGGTGGCAATTCAAAAGGTGGGAACCTGCACAACGTGAATTTGGGTAGTAGAATAAGCACTTGTCAGGAATTTCAGGTATGTCTTATTCCATGTTCCCACGTTCTGGTGGCTTGTGCATATCGTGCAATTGATTACAAGCCATTTGTCGACACATTTTATTCCACCAGTGCCTTAGCACAGACATGAGCTCCCACCTTTCATCCGACACTAGATCCAGCATATTGGCCTGTGCTTAGTGGACCATGCCTCTTTGCTGATACGAGTTTACGTCGTTGTAGGAAAAGACGACTGAAGAGCACGAGAATTCGTAATGACATGGATGTAAGAGACGGGTCGAGCACTAGTACGAGGATGACTTGTTCCAAATGTGGTTTGAAAGGTCACAATATGCGCCGTTGCCGGAAAAAGTCAAGTCAAACTTCACAAAGCCGTGTACGAATTATATTTCGCATTTAGGATAAATTTAAAAAAAAACCACTGAACTTTGGGCCATTTTAAAAAATAACTGCACTAAGTTTTTTTAATAAAAAAACCACACAAAACTATAGTTTAAAAAAACACACACTGACAGAGTTAGGGTAAGGGTTAGGGTTAGGGTTAGAGTTAGTTCAGTGGGGTTTATTTAAACATCTGATTAGTTAGGTGTTGTTTTTTTAAACACAAATGAAAGATGAAAGTGGTTTTTTTAAATTTAACCTAACGGAAACCTAACTCCGTTAAAATGAGTTTTTTTTAAACTATAGTTTTGTGCGGTTTTTTTATATATAAAAAAAACTTAGTGCAGCTTTTTTTTAAATGGCCCAAAGTTCAGTGGAGTTTTTTAAAATTTAGCCTTCGCATTTTTTTCAAACTTATGTTTTGGGGTTATTGTCTTTTGTATTACTTTGGTAATGAAATTTAGTTATGTATTATTTCAGTGACAAAACCATTACATTTGTGGACTTTTATTATGTACTATTTTGGTTGTTTGAGTGTATGAGATGTGAATTCTGAGATTTGATATTGAAATTGTGATGATATGAGATGTGACAATCTGTGAATTTTGAGATGGATTCTGTGTTGAGTGTGTGTATACAGGGATGAGTTTTAGAAATTCACAAACAGTTTGTGAATATATCTAGGGTCACTATCTTAGATAGCGACCCTAGTTCAAATAGGGTCGCTAAATGAGATAGCGACTATGGCTATCCCTAATTTTCCAAAGACTTTTAAGTCTCTGGAAGTAAGAACTTCTAACAGCCTTAACTCAGTTGGCGACCCTCTTTGAACCAGGGTCGCTATCTGAGATAGCGACTGTGGTAATTTCTTACTTCCAGAGACTTGATATTCTCTGGGAAATTGGGAATTACCACAGTTGCTAACTGAGTTAGCGACCCTGGTTGAATCAGTGTCGCTAACTGAGTTAGCGACTGTTGGAAGCTTTTACTTCCAGAGACTTTAAATTGAGAATTACCACAGTCGCTAACTGAGTTAGCGACCCTAGTTCAAAGAGTGTCGCTAACCGAGAAAGCGACTGTGATAATTTCTTACCTCCAGAGACTTTCAAGTCACTGGAAAATTGGGAATAACCACAGTCGCTAACACAGTTAGCGATTCTCTTTGAACCAGGGTCGCTATCTGTGATAGCGACTGTGGTAATTTCTAACTTTCAGAGACCTGAAAGTCTCTGGATAATTGGGGATAACCACAGTTGCTAACTCAGTTAGCGACCCTATTTGAACTAGGGTCGCTATCTGAGATAGCGAGCCTAGGTATATTAGCAAATTGTTTGTGAACTTCTAAAGCTCATCCATATATACACACTCATCTCATTCTCAAACATTCTCAAACATTCTCCAACCCTCTTTGCACACACATCACATTCTCAAACAATCTCAAACCTGCAAACAAAATTAACCCAAAATCTAATTGCAAATGTATGAAGACTTACCAAACAATAGATGAGTTCTTTTAGAAGGTAGATAATGAGGATGAGATGAATGCACCCACTTCCACCATAATCGTCTTCACCTTCACGAAATCAACAAAAATCGGGGTCTATGGTGTTCGATTTCGGATTTTGAGAGTGGGAGTAGAGAGGGTTGAGAGTGATGAAGTTAAATTAGGGATATTTTTGATAGATTTTGTTGGGAAAGTCTTCGATTTCGGAGGCTAGGGTTTGGGTTTCTTTCGAATTTAGGAGAGAGAGTGGGTTCGATGAAATGAGAGAGATCTGAGATAGCGAGTTTATAAACTTCTCCAATCAACACTCGCTATCTCAGTTAGCGAGTGTGGTATAAACACACTCGCTAATTGAGACAGCGAGTGTAAGCCAAAGATTTTAACTTGCTAGTTTTCTTTAAGGCCACACACTCGCTATCTCAGTTAGCGAGTGTGGTACAAACACATACACTATCTGAGATATCGAGTATGAACTTGATATTTTTTTAATTTTTTCTCCTAAGTGTGGAGAAAAGCATAACCATACACTCGCTATCTCAGATAGCGATGAGTTTTAAACCAAGATATCAAGTGGGTTGTTTTGGTAAATACTTTCGAAAGTGGTCGGTTTGGTAAATACTTTCAAAAGGTGGGTCATTTTGATAAAAAAAAAGGATAAACATTACATATTAGCAATGGTATCGGGTCGGGTCCTTCACTATCCTAACCCGGACCCGGACCCCTACGAGTCTAAAAATTGGACCCGGATCCGGACCCGGACCCAGACCCAGACCCGTGAGGATCGGATCCGGTTCTGAGTCCGGGTCCTATTAAAAGTTTTATACCCGTTCGGGTCCAAAAATAGTTACTTTCATCTTAGACGAGTTCAGTTTCTTCTTGTGGAAAAAAAAAATTCTCCTAAACTTTCCGTACATCTACATAAAGAAATACACATACAGTAGATTTGTATGCATAAACTACTAGATATCAAATACTCAGTCATCAATACCATGATTCGAGAAACTTAGTATCATATTAGAAAGAGAAAAAAGAAAATTAAGCATATTAGTGATAATAAGATTGAACATAGTACTAGAAAAGATCGTATTGCTCAGAATCAAAGGAAATTGTTTTTTTTTTTTGAGGAAAAGGTGGAATAAGGCCACCCTGTTTCATTAATAAGTAGTTAATAAAACAACCCCGGCGTACCGGGGGAAAACAGCAATACAAAACCAAAGTACAATGCGGAAAGTAAATGCAAGAAAACAAACATACACCCCCAACAAGCCCTGGGGGATGGGACAAAAAACACATAACATCAGCCTCCCAACCATACATTAGGTGGAACCAAGAAGACACCCGCTGATATACGCACTGTCGTGACTGGTGAAGCCAGTCCCTCAGTCCCAAGTCGGGCCTAACTCCACCTCCTCGTCATCTGGTATAGGCCCTGTCCTGCCAGGTGGCACCACTCCATCAGTCCAGAGTCGGTCCGATCTCTATCTCCTCATCGTCGAACTCCTCAACCTGGAATACTCTGGCTATCCTTCCTCTAGCCCCTGTGGCCGCAGCTGTAGCCCGAAAGGAGATAAGATGCATGACGTGAGTCAGGTTACCAGAAATACTATTACATGAAGCATGAAAATAAAAGTTATTTCTATCTAGCCATAACACCCAAGTAGTTGCCGCAATAGCGAGATACCATGCATCTTTCATATCGTGCCGATTCGTAGAAAATTTGGGACCAACCCACAAAACCTCATAAACATCAGGATAGTCAGCTGTTCCTAAGGCTCGGAGTACCTCGACCATAGTTGCCTTACTCCTTGGGCAGTGAATGAAGAGGTGAGAAATATCTTCCACCTGAACGTCGCAGAAACCACAGTTGGTCGCAATCTGTGGTTGTCTTTTGGCTAGGTTTTGCCTAGTAAGGATGGCATTATTGAGCACTAGCCATAGGAAAACTCTGACTTTAAGGGGCGTTTTCGCCTTCCACAGCACCTGTGCCCAGCTGGGTCTGCACCCTCGAAAGTGGATCCGATGATACAGAGATCTTACCGAGAAAGCTCCCTTGCTCTCAAGATCCCACTGCTTCTGATCTGGGCCTTGCGTGCATCTTGTGTCCGCCCGCGCGATGTGAGCTTGCATGTCCAATAATTGCCGTTTTAAGTGTGGAGTGAGCGTTCCTCGGAACGCCGGTCTCCAGGCTCCCCTTTTACAACCTTCTGCAACGGACATGTTTGGTCGACTTGTCCTATCGAACAGCTCTGGGAATATTTCTTTCAGTGTGTGGGCTCCACACCATCTATCCCACCAGAATCTGGTGGATCGGCCATTACCGATAGTCGACGAAACCGCCGACTGGAAGGGGCCACTAGCCTTTGCAATTCCCTTCCAGAGTCGCGAGACTTTAGCCCCTACTCGGAAGCCAAAATTTCTCGTGCCCTTACCCCTAAGATAGGGTTGAATGAAATCCTGCCACCCTTCCCCACTGTTGTGGAAAACCTTCCACCACCACTTCCCCAGCAAGGCCAGATTCATGTCTCGGAGGTCGATGATGCCTAGCCCTCCATGCCTCTTCTTCATGCAAGCAATGCTCCATTTGACGAGGTGGTACCCTCACACACTAACTCTAATATAAGCACATATTTTTGACAATCCACACACTCTCGGATTTCAAAGTCTAATATGTAAACAATCCACACTAACTCTAATATGTAAACAAAGCATAAAACCAAGTTTTCAAAGTCCATATCTTTTCCGGTTTTTATGTATATTTATGTTTTTTTAACTGGTCTGGGTCTGGGTCCGAGTCGGGTCTATTATAAACAAACCCGGACCCGGACACGGAAGTACAACGGGTCCTAGTTTAGGACCCGGACCTGTACCCGTATAGACCGGATCGGTTCCGGTCCAATGCCGGGTCCGGGTCAGGTCCGGATATCGGGTATTTATACTAGTGCTACTACCCATGTTCCTAAAATCCTTTTTCACTAACACCCCTTACAAATTGAGTAATTACAAATGGACATACGCTCCATATCTATCAACTCCTACCGTGTATCCATGTTAAACAACAAGACCGAGATAGCCCGCCCACCCCCCCCAACATAAACAAAAAGCACGCCGCCATCCACGTCAGCAGCGTAAACCCTCAGCCCTCCAATTCCAATTCGCCGCCATGTCCATCTCCTTCACCGTCTCAAACCCTAATCCTAACCCTAGCTTCCTCCGATCAGTCTCCCATTCCGAATCCTCCAAACCCTCCATCTCCATCTTCTTCTCAACTCCCCATTCTCATTCTCGTTTTCCCCCCTCCATCAAATGCTCAGTTTCCCGCCCTCCCTACAGTCCCAGCCACATCCCCGATCCCAGCTACGTCCGCATCTTCGACACCACCCTCCGCGACGGCGAGCAGTCCCCTGGCGCCACCATGACCTCCGCCGAAAAGCTCGCCGTCGCCCGCCAACTGGCCCTCCTCGGCGTTGACATCATCGAGGCTGGATTCCCCGCATCCTCCCCCGACGACCTCGAGGCCGTCCGATCCATCGCACGTGTGGTCGGGAACCGGCAGGCGGAGGATGGTAGCGGTCACGTGCCGGTTATCTGTGGGTTGGCGAGGTGCTTCAAGGCGGATATTGATAAGGCGTGGGAGGCGGTGAAGTATGCGGAAAAGCCGAGGATTCATACGTTCATTGCGACGAGCGATATTCATTTGGAGCATAAGTTGAAGAAGAGTAGGGAGGAGGTTGTCAACATTGCGAGGAGTATGGTGGCGTATGCGAGGAGTTTGGGGTGTCAGGATATCGAGTTCAGTCCTGAGGATGCTGGAAGGTGATTTCTTTATTCTTTTTTTTATTTTTATTTTTTTTTGTTTCTTCTTTCCTCCAAAATTGTTGAAATATAAATGTAATTGGGACACCGGCCAACGACGCAATCTCTAGGTGGATCATCAAGCTACGACGATTGAGGAAATGCTTAAAGAGATGGGCCAAAGAGGAATTTGGGGATGTCAAAGATAAGAAAGAGAGGCTCGGTAGGAGAATCCATGAGTTAGAAAGGAACGAAGAGGATAGAGATCTCCATGCGAGGGAATTCGAGGAACTGGCTGCCAGTAGGGCAGAGATCCATAGGATTGGGGCAAATGGAGGAATGCTATTGGAGACAGAGATCAAGGGTTCAATGGCTCAAGGAAGGAGATGCAAACACTGCATTCTTCCACAAGGTAGCCAATGGCAGAAGGCGACATAATCAAATTGGGGGATTATTTGTGGGGGATGTATGGACAGAGGATGAGTCCGCTATTAGAAATCATATTGACAGTTCTTTCAGAGACCTTTTGGGAAGGAAGAAAGTGCTGAGAGGAGAACTGAACCCGGACATGTGGAGTGAGGGGACTATAGAGGGAAGTGAGAGACTAGAGGAACCCTTCACGAAGGATGAGGTACGTAGGGTTATCAAGATGTTGGGGCAAGATAAAGCCCCAGGCCCAGATGGTTTTCCGATCTGTTTTTACACAAAATATTGGTCCATCATCAAGAAAGACCTTTTAGACATTTTTGATGAATTGTTCGAGGGGGAGGCACGGATAGACAGACTAAACTACGCGAACGTGGCCCTAACCCCGAAGAAGACCGAAGTCCTCAGATTTAAGGACCTCAGGCCAATCAGTCTGCTTAATGGCTCGTTCAAGATAATCACGAAGGTACTGACCAATAGATTAGCCCCAGTTTTAAATGATATTGTTGGAGAGGCTCAAAGTGGATTCGTTAAAGGAAGAGACATCCTCGATAGTATTGCTTCGGCACATGAAATGGTCTTCAGAGGCAACAAAGACAAAGTAGACGGGTTCCTTCTAAAGTTAGATTTTGGAAAAGGCCTACGACACGGTCGAATGGGTAGACGAGGCGTTTAAACTGAAAGGATTCGGACATAAATGGAGACTATGGATGAAGATGTGTATTAGGGATGGGAAATCATTTGTTCTAGTCAACGGACTGTTAGGAAGGGAGATCAGATGTAAGAGAGGTCTGAGACAGGGAGCTCCGCTGTCTCCACTCATATTCGCAATTATTGCTGATGGGCTGGCTGAGATGAATAAGAGAGGAATGGAGGCAGGTTTGACTAAAGGGATCACTGTTAAAGGGATCTCCGAACCATTGTCAATCCTACAATATGCTGATGATACCATAGTCTTTGGGATGGCTAAGGTAGAGGAAATTCTGGCAGTTCGTGTCCTTCTGAGATGCTTCGAATTCTGGTCCGGCCTGGCAGTCAATCTACATAAGAGTAGTGTTACTGCTCTTTGCACCTCCAATGCCACAACAACGGAAGTTACTTCAACTTTACTCCAATGCGAAACAAAGGAATACCCACTCAAGTACCTGGGAACGCCGATCAGACCCGGAAAGCTGATTAAAGAAGATTGGATCCCTTTGGTGGAAAAGATTGAAAAGAAGCTGTCAGGATGGAAAGGAAAATTTCTATCCCTGGGGGGCCGAATAACGCTCATTAACTCTGTCCTAAGTAGCATCCCCACGTACCTTATGTCGGTGTACGAGATCCCGACTTGGGCAATCGAAAGAATCGACAAATGTAGACGAAAATTCCTGTGGAAAGGAATGCGCGATGATAACAAGGGTATTAATCTAATTGGATGGGACAGGGTATGCAAGAGGAAAGAGTTTGGAGGGCTGGGGATCCTCAATCTCAGAGACATGAACAAGGCCCTACTTTCCAAATGGTGGTGGAAGATGCATAAACAACGGAAAGCGTGGTGGAGCAATTCGTTCATGAGATACAGAAGGAGGAAAGTGGTCAGATTCGGAGGGAAATGTAAGCACGGAAGGGTTTCGGTTATATGGAAGGGCATTGCAAAGGTAGGAGATATCTATCATATGAACACAAAGTGCAAGTTGGGGAAAGGAAACAACATTAGATTCTGGAAGGACAAATGGTGCGGAGATAACACGCTACAATCTCTCTATCCCGACCTCGCATCGTCAGTTAAGAGGGAGGACGCTATGGTCGTAGACATATGGAGGAATAGAAGGCTGAAATTGGAACCCAAAGGTAGCCTATCGACTGCCGCGCAGGAGCAACTTGTCAAGCTCAATCTAATGCTAAACGAAGAAGGACCACAAGAGAGGCTAGAAGAGGACGAGAGAGAATGGACACTAGGACAAAACCATACGTTTTCAGTCTCCTCTATGTATAGGTTCCTTAATGATGGTGGGTTAAGGAATCCTATAGCAAACAACGTCTGGAAGACCAAGGCCCCTCCTAAAGTTAAGGCTTTCCTTTGGTTGGTGTTAAATAACGGAATCCTGTCCAAGAGTAACCTTAAGAAACGTCACATTTTGCTCGATGACACGTGCCAACGTTGCAATATAGGAGCAGAAGACATTAATCATATTTTCCTCGTCTGTCCTAGGGCGCGTCTAGTATGGGAGATCATCGGATTGGACTTTAACACTGTCGCAATCCCAAAATGCATTGAGGATCTGTGGGGGGATTGGAGGACAAGGCACATCAACATAGAGGGGCTTTTTGGGATATTACGGTCGGGGCTATTTTGTGGGGGTTATGGCTTGATAGGAATCAGTTTTGCTTCAGTAATAGTAGATGCTCTTTTCAGATGTTATTGCATAAAATCATTGTTCTAATAGAAGCTTGGGCGTGCCAAGCAGGTACATGGAAGAAGCCTAGGCTGGAGGGAGCGCAGTAGTGCATGCAGGACTAGCTTGGGGAGGCTCTCAGTTATCAGTGGGGGTACAGCCTGGATTATGGGGGGAACTTAATATGTATCTGTGGATGTTTTTTCATCTCGTTTTGGTGTTTCTTTCTGTTGGTGTATCTTTATTTTGTAATAGACTTCAGTAGGTTTATTTTGTATTGGACTCTCTTTGTTTTCGTTAATCTTTCATTAATGAAACCAGTGATATCGTCACTTTTATTTTCAAAAAAAAAATTTAACTAGATTTGGAAATTTGACTTAAGGTGGTTTCTTTTTGCAAATTATCAAGAATTGGTTGAGCTTCTGGCTCTGAAATAGAGATGTAATTTGGCAAAACTTAACACAGGAGAGGAAGTTAGTTTGATATGTTAGAAAAAATATTTGTTCCAAATAGCTGAGGGCGAGAAAAAAACCTGTTCCAAAAGTTGGAAAGTAGTTGTACGAGGGGGAGGCTTAGGGAAAATACTAGTTACATGCAATTGTCATCAACCATAGGATAATGATGTGTGCATAGCCTATGTGCAGAATCTTTACTCTACAACCTCACGCGTCACAATCTCCACCAACCCTCATATTTCTAGGGATAAATAAATGTGACGGAATGAAGTTTGTGCTACAACATCAGGTTGTGGAGGATTTTGTACAAAGTTTCTTACTGTAGCACTTCTCACGAGATAAACAATATAAGATAAGCGGGTGAAGTGAAGAAAATGAGGAATTACCACAATGGTAATTTTCTAAATTTTAGTTGATAATTTGTTGGTTAATTTAGTGTTCTTAAGTTTTAACTTCCTTGTCATGCATTTTTGAATTATTTTGCTTTCATACGAGTTCCTATGGATGGATTTTAGTAACAGCAATACTCACTTAATCAGGTAGCAGCTTCATGTTTGATTATTTGTGACTATTTTGTGCCTTTTCTCCAGGTCGGACAAAGAGTTTCTTTACCATATTCTTGCTGAGGTTATTAAAGCAGGGGCAACAACCCTTAATATTCCTGATACAGTTGGTTATACTCTACCTTTTGAGTTTGGGAAGCTGATTGCTGATATAAAAGAGAACACACCTGGTATTGAGAATGCAATTATTTCAACACACTGCCAAAATGATCTTGGCCTTTCAACAGCCAATACAATTGAAGTACGAATTCAACTAAGTTTAATGGAGATAGTTTCTTTAATGGGTTACAGGTTTGTATTTATGCTGACTACCTTTACTATTTGATTACAGGGTGCTCTTGCTGGGGCAAGGCAAGTGGAGGTCACTGTTAATGGTATCGGCGAAAGAGCCGGAAATGCTTCGTTGGAAGAAGTAAGGGTTTTTTCTTAGCTATTTATTATTTGTTGGGTGGTGCATTTCATGTATGGCTAGATTGATTGGTTTTAAACTTCCAGATTTGATTGAGTCAAACAGAAACTTCCAGATTTGTTCCAAGTAGACAAAACTTAGGTTATTTCTGCATGAACACCTCATATTGTTTCTCTTGCTGAAATCCTACTGAATATAACCAACAGTGTTTACTATGAAAATTGTCTCTTCCCTCATAGTTTTAGAAGACAACACTATTTATCTACCAGAGGGTGGCAATGTAGCATAAGTCAGTTTATTTTTATTTTATTTTTATATATTCTAATACTCACAAAAATAGCATTATCATTGTCCATGATTCAAATATCTGCTCACCTACATCATAATGTCACTGTTAATTGATTTTACAAGATAATCAGTGGCTTTTTAATTTGGTTTTATCATTCAAAATGAGGATCTAAGTTGAGGTGTGTGGGTACATCCGTACATGACTGAGTGCTCATGTTTCATTTGTTTGGTTTGTGAGCTAGTATCTGTTTATTTATTGTGCAATTGTAACTATTTTTTAACTTGCAATGTTTCAGTTTCACATGTAATATTAAATGCTTTCTTTGTAGGTTGTCATGGCCATACACTGCCGCAAGGACCTAGTAGGAGGTCTCTACACTGGCATCGACACAAAGCATATTTATTTGGCAAGCAAGATGGTAATTTTATATTTTTGTTGGAGAACCTGTGAAATGTTCATGCAAATACCTTTAGCTTGATGCACAATTATTTTTATTTCAGGTGTCTGAGTATACTGGATTGCATGTGCAACCACACAAAGCTATTGTTGGAGCTAATGCTTTTGCCCATGAAAGTGGCATTCACCAGGTATTGTCTTTGTGATTCATGTCAAACTGGTCATAGTGGCAACAGGACGACATACCAAATATTCCTTTTTTTATTTAACGGAGGGGATTTTATGTGAAGTCCAATATATTGATGTTTCATTCTCCACAAATCTTGCTATGCCCACCATAATAAAATATTTCATAAAAGGGACAACTTTTGCCTTTCCCCCCCTCAAATGGTTACTTGTTTATTTTGAACTCATTCTGTTACTGGTTTGTGGCATCAGGGAAACCTGTATTAAATATTTATCTTGTGCAATTTATTTTATGTTTTATTTGTTCTCACAGCAAAATTTCGAACATTATAATTGCAGGATGGAATGCTTAAATTCAAAGGAACCTATGAAATTATGTCTCCTGAAGTTATTGGGTTGACTCGGTCCAATGAATCTGGTATTGTGCTTGGAAAGCTTAGGTACGAATTGCTTCAGATATGATTGTCCATAGGTATAGTTTGCTTTTTCTGCAAATTTATATTTACTGAAATTCTCTGTTTACTATTTTCTTTCTGTGTAGTATGGAAATTCTTCTAATTCACTTGTTGCCTTTATTTGTATACAAGTATCTTATCTAATTTCTTATAGCAAAGATCTCACTTTCATCCTTAGTGCTTGCAGAATATTCAGAGTCGAATGTAATTTACAAGTTTTAACAACCAATCTATCATCTCCTCCTTTTTAATGTTTCCTTAAGCCCCAGAGCATTTTGGAGAGTTTCCCTTTGGTTGCACAAGCTTAGAATTAAATGGATTAATTTATGCTGTTACATCTATTTGATTGATGAATTATTTCGCGATCGATTTATTTGGAGATAAGCAATTAGGAGAGTGGAAGGGGTAATATTTTCTCCTGAAAAGTCTGTTTTAGTGATGTTTTCCCCCTTGTATCTGCAGTGGCCGCCACGCTTTGAAATCTAAGCTTGTTGAGGTATGCATTCTTCACAATATTCTGTTTTGAAGTGTTATAGTCTTTCATTAAACAATATTCAAGTGCCTTCAATCAGTTTGTTCTTTCTTTTTTTCAGCTAGGTTATAATATAGACGGAACGGAACTTGATGATGTCTTTAGGCGCTTTAAAGAAGTCGCAGAAAAAAAGAAGGTGAGGTGCAACAGGATAATTTTATTTGGCAGTTTTAAATATTTGTTAATGAAGATATCGTTTTATTCTGATTTTGATTTGAGACAAAGGAGAGTAATTTGATCTGATTATCAAAAGATCTATGAGCTTATTTCTTGAACTACATTCCTTTTATGGTTAGTGAACTGTCTATATACCCACTTTTCAAAACTTCAATTGATGTTTATGTTGCCTTATTATTGGACGCCCCCGCGCTTTTATTTGTTTTGTTCCATAATATGCCATGCCATTCTCTAAATTTGGTACTAGGTTACCTTTGAAATATTTTAAATCTAGTAAGCAGCAAAATGGTGAATGGTAAATTATTAGATGTCCAGATATAGGAGACAACTGCTCACTTTGTGATTAGGTTAAAAGCACCAAGGGCGAACTTTTGCTTGGGGGGGGGGGGATAAACAAATTTAGAAAGTAAATAAAGAATAAAGAAATATAGTCTTCTAAAGATGGTTCACATATCATTCTTTTAAACAAAAAACTAACAAAAAAAAGTCAAGCTATCATGCTTTCGTACTAAAACCTACTAAAACCCAAAAATATATTTATATGTGGTCAATAAAACCTATATATATATATATATAGGGGATTTCTCAAAATTTTATGGGGCCCTAAGCAGTAAAAATCCGATTAATCTCCCAATTAATCCTCGATTAATCGCTAATCGGAGGCTAAGCAATTATTTTTTTAGCGATTTTCAATATTTCAATAGTTAGCTATTTAATCGGGTATAATTGGCCGATTAATGGTTAATCGGTCGATATTATGTGGCCAATTAACCGATTAAATTTCCACTTTTAATTTTCATGTTTGTTTGCATTATTTGAGCTCAATCCGGCCCAAACTAAAATCCAAATCTAAAATCTAAACCCCTTTTGGTCATCGCGCAAACCAAAACCCGACCTGTCGCAGCTCTCTTCTTCCTCGCACAAACCCAACCCCAACCCGCTACCGCTATCTTCTTCCTCACGCAAACCCAAACCCAAATCCAAACCAATTATCTTCTTCTTCCTTGAGCAAACCCAAACCCGACCTGCTGTCGCTCTCCCTGTGCCATCGCAAACCTGACCCGGCTCGCATATGTTGCACCTCCTCTTACTGCTCGTGTTGTTCCTCCCCGATTGTTTGTTTGCTGGAAACGACCAGCAAACCCGACCCGACCCACATCCAGAATTCAAACTCAGCTCAAACCAAGTACTCTGTTCTTTTTCTCTAAAACTATATGTTCCTATTTGATAATCTTATAATAGTTTGGTGTTAGGGTTTAAGATTGCTACATAACAAGGATAGATAATTTTTTTAATTATATATATATATATACTAGATTTGCCCGTGGGCACGTGCCTACGGCACGTCTTCGGAACGATACAACACACGAAAAGCCCTGTAAACAGTAAAACAACAATTATGTAGTTCAAGTTTGAATAGTATGACAATAATTAATTGTAAATAAAAGTCCATGTTTCTATTAGTATATGTTGAAAAATAATTATAAATGAGGGTGTAAAATCCAACTTCTTAGAACTTTAAGAGTGGAAGATGATGAAATTTAACTGTTGAAGAGATATTTGCTATTTTCAATATAACATGTGCAATAAAAAAACATAAAAATTCTAAAAATCTTACAAACCTGAAATCTTAAAATCAAAATTTGTAAGTAAATAAAGAAAGAATGGGAGAGAGAGAAAAATATGAAAAAGTGAAGAGAGAAAAGAGAGAATAATAAAGTAATGAGTTTTTCAATTTTTTTTGGGGGGGGGGGATTTAATTTTGGAGTTTGAAATTTTTGGCGGGAAAATATGTTTTGTGAGAATCAATGTAGGCCATTGATTTTAAGGGAGATTGAATGAGAGCCACTTGATAGCTTTCTTTATAATTTATTATATAGATATATATATAGTCCCCTACCGTTGTGCACTAGCCCTTCGTTGTGCACTAGCCCTACCGTTGTGCACTAGCCCTTCGTGTGCACTCGACCTTTCCACATTCGCATTGACGATCTGATCCGTTCACATTGATCTACACATCTAAATTAGTCTAAATCATTTGAAGTTCATTTGCCCCATCCATCATGTGACTATAAAAAACAACGATTTTTAGCCATACAATTTTGTAACACTTCAATGAATGGGCAAATGAATTTCAAACGATTTAATTTTATATATTCAGACTAATTTAGATGTGTAGATTAATGTGAACGGTTTGGATCGTCAATACGAAGGCGGGAAGGTCGAGTGTACACGGAGGGTTAGTACACAACGGAAGGGGACTCTCTCTCTCTCTTCCGTTGTGCACTAACCCTTCGTGTGCGCGTGTGTGTGTGTGTGTGTATGATTTTTTCGATTAACCGATTAATCACTAATTGCTTCTAGGCCAATTAGTTCCAAAAACCGATTTTAACTGCTTTGGCCAAACAATTAAATTTTATACACTTAGGGGGGGTTTCCAAAATTTTTGGGGAGCCTGGGCCTTCCTGGCCCCCACTAAGCTTCGTCCCTGAGAAGCACATCGGAATTTTAAACTGTTTGCTTTCCAGAAGAAAAGCTCAAATGGTCATAATAGATTGCTCAACATGGATGTATTATTTCACCAGTCATATTATGTGTAGTTACCCTCATCAAGTTTTCAGTCACATGTTTTTTTATGCAAACCTGTTTTTATAGTTTTACCTACATCTCTAATATTATAATGAAAGAGTTGGAGTTGTCGTTTGTAAATCTACCAACTTACATGCATTGCCCGTGCATGACTAATATAAAGGAGGTCTAAGATTCAAGGCCTCAATACGTCAGAGGTTTTACTTTTAAAAATATATATTTATTAAGACGTGCATCGCAAGTGTAAATTACTAGTAATTTATTTACTTCTCTTTATAGTAGTTTGAAGTATTGAATAATTGAGAAAGCTTCTCACTGGGTCATTTGTTTAAAAGCACTTCTGAATCTTAAACTGTTTGGTTTCCACAATAAGCTAGGATGATCAGAACATATTACTCAACATGGATCTCTTACTTCATCTGTGATATTATGTTTAATTAACCTAGTTAAAATCCCATCTTACCTGTTTTCTTTGGGAACTTTTTGAATTTTTTTCCCTACAAAATTTATGCACTCTTTTTTAAAAATAGTAATTTGAGATATAAATGATATGCATTGGCTAGAATTGTAGAAAACACAGACCTAGTAATTCCTTCCCGCAAAGTGATGCATTCATATAATAAATAACCTGTCATTTTCAATAATTTGCATGAAAAAAGTGGTCTCTGTATTCAATTTGATAATATTCTGAAAATTGTGATAGATAATATAATATGGGCTAAATTTCAGAAAACCACCTTCTCAATAAACCACCCTTTTTTGTTTCTGTCACGCCCCGCTTCCAAAATACGGAATACGAGTACGTAACGTAGGCCCAACGAATGATGTAAACACCATCCATAAGTTGTGCCAGACTAATTCAGCAATATGAACAATAAACACAGCCACGCAAGAAAGATATAATCACATGAATCAAAGATAAACTTCAATACTAATGAAATAATCCAAATAATGTCCAACACAATATTCAATATCTGAAAAATAAAAATTAACGACGGGAATATAAGCCCAAAACAAAGTATAATATCTAGACAATGTCCACAGAAATAAAACTAGAAACAAAATAAACTAAGCAGCCCAATCTTTAGTCTCATCTTCTAGAATCGTTGCTCACCAATTTCTGCTGGTATAAATCCTCTAGTACCCGTAAATTTTTGATCTAAAAAGAAAGAAAATAATGTCCTTAGAGCAAGTCGTGGACAACAAGTAGAGGGAAACAGAGAATAATAGGATGTATGTATATCAAAGAAAAAGGGACGGGATCGAAGTCAATAACAAAGTCAAAGATAGGCAATAATATCGAAGGTCTACATTTAATCATGCATGTACTGAATGATGTCAATTTAAATTCTATCTTGATGAAGATATACAGGATCAATCATGAAATGTCAAATGCAAGTTATTAATTATTTTATTAATCTATCTAGTGTACGTACTACTGCGTCCCATATGTTCCATACTACAGTTTCAGTGCAAGCAAACAGTGAACGTTTTAGACCGATGGTGAATTCACGGATCGTGTACTCGGTAACAAGATGACAAGATACCATGATAGCGTGATCACACAATAACAATCAATTCTCCACCTTCCAAGTTATAAATCTGGCAAGCAAGAAGGCTTTTGCCGAGTACATTTTCCGATCGTTCACTACCAAGTCATCCCATAATACCTCGGCTTGTTAATAATTTATTTTCATCCTATGCTAGGCAGTTAAAATCGGATTTTGGAACTAATCGGTCTAGGAGCGATTAGTGATTAATCGGTTAATCGGAAAATAATCGGGGATTAAATCGAAAAAATCATTATATATATAATTAAAAAAAGATGTATCTTCATTATGTATCAACCCTAAATCCTAACATAAAACTATTATGAGATTATCAATAGGAACATATTGTTATAGGAAAAATGAAGAGAGTACTTGGTTTGAGCTGAGTTTGGATTCTGAATGTGGGTTGGGTCGGGTTTGCTGGTCGGTTCCATCGAACAAAAACAATCGGAGAGGAAGAGCAGTGCGAGCAACAAGAGAAGGAGGTGTAGATGCGGGCCGAGTCAAGTATGCGATGGTACAGGGAGAGCGACGACGGGTCGGGTTTAGGTTTGCTTGAGGAAGAAGAAGAGAATCAGTTTGGGTTTGGGTTTGCACGAGGAAGAAGAGAGCGGCGATATGTCGGATTTGAGTTTGCGCGAGGACTAGAAGGGGTTTGGATTTTGAATTTGGATTTTTGAATTAGCAAACGATTATGAAAATTAGAGGAGATTTAATCGGTTAATCGATAACTTAAAAATCGGCCGATTAACCACTAATCGGCCGATTAACCACTAATCGGCCGATTATACCTGATTAAATTGCTAACTATTGAAATATTATAAATCGCTAAAAAAATAATCACTTAGTCTTAGATTAGCGATTAATCGGGGATCAATCGGACTTAATTGGGAATTTTAACTGCTTAGATCCTATGTGAGCATGCAAGAAGATGTCAATGTTGTATTATGCTAAGTATGACTAATTCTACTCGTTATAGACAAATCAATAAGCAACCATATTAATTATACACAAATTACACAATCTGGACAACATGACATTGCTATACAAAAACACCGATTACCGTTAATACAGAAAAGCAAATCTGGATCCGTCCGAAATGCTAGAAAATAGACTATCTGCCGGTTCCAGCGAATATATACACGACATATAAAAGTTACAGAAACTAGGGTGAAAAGTCTATTCTTTTCAGATTTTATGTTCAGGCAGCAAGTTGTAAATTGTGTAAACACATATGGAACAGATCAGAAAACTCATCAATTAAATCTACAAAAATTCAGGGTAGTTCCTACACATGTCTAGTCTCAGCCAAATTTATTTCATATTTTTATTTTACTGTTAACATGTTCAATTTAATTATAAAATAGAAAGATACGCATGAATTTGTGAATCTGAAAATTCTGACAGAGCTGTACTAAAATACTGATATCTAACAGAGTATAACTCGGAATTCAGATTCGTTAAAAAGTTCTGGAAAATAGATTCATGAGGTTATAATTCATGTTCAGAAAGTTATTTCAAATTACAACAGCAACATGGTCGAAAATCTGATACAAAAAGATACAAACAGCAGTCCAGAATTTGTTTTGATATGCATATGCAACAACTTAATCATACAACCATATAGTTCATCCTAATTAATAATCAAAGCGTTACTAGATGTTTAACATGTATAATTTCAGTTTTAAGATGCAATTTTACAGGTATGGTAATCAATTCATCAATCAAATTCAATCGAACATATCCAATTTATCAAACAATTCTATAACACATGGATCTAATTACTTTTCATGTAGTTGTGCATATGTAAGATTCAAGAGGGATTAGATTTTAGATCAAAGATGTAGGCATGATGTTAAGAATATATCAGGTTAGCTCGTGTAAACCCTCAATAAACTTAACGGAAATTTCAATAGCAGTACGATAAAAAGGGCTGGATCTACTTGCATAGATCAAAGAAATCTTGAACAAAACAAATAACTAGTTCAAGAAAGACTTGCCTTTTAGTTGTTAATTTCGAATATATAGGATATCGGGATGAGAATCCCGGACAACGAACCACGAACACAGAATCACGCAAGCACGTGCGAGCTACGTGTAAATGCCACACAGCAAACTAGCAAACACTCCAAACAAAACAACAACCCACAACAAATCAATTCCTTCCTCTACACAAACACCAAACACGGATCGGGATCCCCCTTCACAAAACATCGAACATCGAACTATTCCCCCTTCTTCTCCACAACGATAGAGAGAGCGGGAGCTTCTCGATGGCAGAGGAACGACGATTGGCGACGGTGACTGCGACACCCACGGCGAGGCGGCGAGGGTTTTGACGGTGGCACTGCGGTCGAGAAGCGACGACAACGGCTAGGGCTCGCCGCTTCGACGAATGCTCTGTTTCTCGACGAAACAGAGGAGGAGACGGCGGGGTGTGATCGGGGTGACAGAACGACGATGAGGGCGAGGAGGTTCTGCGGTGGATGCGGGGAGGATTACGGTGGTCGACAAGGGCGGGGGTGCGAGGTTGACGACGAGCGGATGGGTGCAGCGATGGCGGTTCAGTTGGCGATGGGTTGGACGAAGGTGACGGGGATAGGCAACGGGATGGTGGAGAGAGCGGAGCAAGGGGACAATGGCGAAGGGCTAGGGTGACGAGGTCGAGGTGGTGGTCGGAGACGGGATCGAAGAACGGGGGGCTTGGCGGTTTGGATTTGAAACGAAAAACAGAAAGAGGGGAAGAGAGCGGCGGGATGTGGAGAGAGAGAAGGGTAATTAATAATTAGGGTTATTAATAGGGTATTTATAGGGGATTAAGGAGTTGGAGTTTTGAGATGCGGGTTAATGGGTTTAGGGTACAGGTTTAGGCTCCAAAAAGCGAAAAACACATAGGAATCAATGAGATGAACATATAGCGGAATAATTCAAACTCAAAACATGAAGAGCAAAATTTTGCAATGAGCCAAAATAGTAGATTAGAGTACGGAATGATCAAAAGGGAATAAAAGAACCCAATAAGAGCAAAAATTATATTATTTAAAGGAATACAGATACAATAATCAAGAAAAGAAAATAAAATACAATAATATCCAAAATAGGAAAATAGGAGTTACAGTTTTCCACATCAATGCACCACCCTAATTATGTTTTGGGAAAAAACCACCCTACAGAGTCAAAATTCTGTTAGTTTAAGGGTCAAAGGTCTGCTGTCCTAATCCAGTTTACCACAACTCATCTCGTGCGGTGCCCCCCCCCCCCCCCCCCACCAACAAACAACAATAACAACAAAAAAGCCTTTTTCCCAACTAGTTGGGGTCGACTACATGAATCCTGGTTTTCCATTCTGCTTTGTTTAGCGCAATATCTTCTGTAAGGTCACAAGCTATCATATCTTTTTTCATCGTTTCCACCCAAGTTAGTTTAGGTCTTCCTCTACTCCTAACTCTACCCTCAATACTTATCAAATCACTCTTTCTAACGGGGGTACTACTAGGTCTACGTGTGACATGTCCAAACTCCCTAAGGCGATTCGCTTTTAACTTATCTTGGATTGGAGCAACCTTTAGCATGTCTCGTATATGTTCGTTTCTAATTCTATCATTCCTTGTTTTACCACACATCCATCTTAGCATCCTCATCTCCACCACACTCATTTTGTGGACATATTGTTTCTTTGTTGTCCAACACTCTGCTCCATACATCATTGTTGGTCTAACAACCGTCCTATAAAATTTTTCCTTCAAGTTCGAAGGTATACGTTTATCACACAAAATACCACTGATACTTCTCCACTTAAGGCACCCTACTTGGATCCTATGTGTAACATCATCACAAATATCCCCATCTCTTTGTATAATTGAGCCTAAATATTGGAAACGGTCTCTTTTAGGTATCTCTTGGCCATCAAGCTTCACTACTTCCTCAGTTGTGTTCCGAATATCACTAAAATTACACTCCATATACTCTATTTTAGTTCTGCTTATCCTAAAGCCTCTAGCTTCCAAACTTTCCCCCCACAATTCTAATTTAGCATTGACTCCTGCTCTAGTCTCGTCCACTAAGACGATGCCATCGGCAAAAAGCATACACCAAAGCACCTCATCTTGTATTCCTCGCGTTAATTCATCCATAACCAAAGTAAAAAGGTTGGGGCTTAAAGTCGAACCTTGGTGTAAACCTACTGTAATAGGAAAATCGCTGGTCTCTCCTGTGGTTGTTCTAATTGTGGTCGTTGCCCCTTCATACATATTTTTAATTACCTCAATATACCAAATAGTTATTCTTTTATTATTTAACACCCACCATACTACGTCTCTAGGGACTTTATCATATGCTTTTTCTAGATCTATAAAAACCATATCTAGATCTTTCTTATTCTCTCTATATTTTTCCATAAGTCTCCTTAATACATAAATTGCTTCCATTGTTGACCTCCCCGGCATAAACCCAAACTGATTTTCAGACACTGTAGTTTCTAGTCTCAGTCTATATTCGATCACTCTCCCAAATTTTCATCGTGTGACTCATTAATTTAATTCCTCGGTAGTTTGAGCAACTTTGTATATCTCCTTTATTTTTATATATAGGTACTAAAATACTCTTTCTCCATTCATCGGACATCTTCTTAGTCCTCAAAATTTCATTAAATAATTTTGTTAGCCAACCCACTCCTACATCCCCCAGACACTTCCAAACTTCAACGGGTATATCATTCGGTCCTAAAGCTTTTCTATTTTCATCCTTTCCAGAGCATTTCGAACCCTTTCTAGAGCATTTCGAACCCCTGAGGTCCTAATTCTACAGAAAAACATATGCTCTCGACTCTCCCTCGGGTCCTCTATATTTAAGTTACCCACAATCTTTTCATTTAATAACTTCTCAAAGTAATTTCGCTATCTTTCCTTAATTTCTTTATCTTTTACGAAGAATTTTGAATCCTTGTTCTTAATACACCTAATTGTATCCAGATTTTTTGTTTTTCTATCTCTTTGTTTAGCAAGCTTATAAATATTATTTTTTCCTTCTTTTGTTTTTAATTTTGTGTATAAATCATCATAAATTTTTTTCTTTTGCATCTCTTACCGCTTTCTTAACTTCTATTGTAACGGTCTTATATTTCTCTAAATCTGATCTTTTTTCTCTCACAATATTTTGAAGTTCTCCTCCCCCCCCCCAAAAAAAAAGAAAAAGAAAATGAAAACTTTATTTAACTTTTCTTCATTTTAACCTCTTCATCTTTGTTATTTTCTTTTTCAATTAGCTTATTATTAAACCAAAGATAAAGAAGATTTGTTCCGTGAAAAAAAGACTTGAAACCAATTAGGGGTATGGATGTGGCTATAGAGTTTTATAATGGAGAGTGGTGGACTTAATTAATGTGGAAAACAAAAAAAAAGGTGGTTTGTTGCAAAACGCCCTGAACTGAAGGTGGTTTTGTGAAATTTAGCCTATAATACGATTTGATAGAGATAATACAATAGGTTTTAATATTATGATCTTTTTAATAAGCAGAATTTTGTGTTTTACATCATAGGTGTTCGTGTTTTTTGTTCTAGTCTTGTAATGACTGTGATGTAATATGATTGGTGCTGTTTACGTGTTCACTAAGGAAACATATGGGCTTCCAAATTCTACCCCAAAAGGAACTCAAAATTCCGTGCTGCCAAGAGGAAATTTTATGTTTCTCTCTCACCTTAACTTGCCTAAGTGCTTATTTATTTTATCTCTACTATTTTAATGAGAGAGTTGGGTTTTGTATCTAAACAAACCCTAACTTTGTAACCAAACAAATCCGTGCAATACATGTCCAAACTAAATGCAATAAATACAAACATTTGTAGACAAACAAACCTATGCATCGCCCGTGCATACCTAATACAAAGGACTCAGATTCATGGTCAGATTATACTAAAGTTTTTACTTTTAAAAATATATATTTGTTAGTGTAAATTACTAGTATTCATAATCTAGTTTAATCAATTTCTGTTAGTTGAAACTGCAAACATATATGCCGTTCATTCATTATGTATTTGTCTTTGCAAGTGAGCTTTTTTTTAAATTTTTGAACAATATGGAGGAATCTAATGTGTTTTGCAAGAATAAATGTACTATTTAGGATAATTTGATAATGTTTGTCTGAAAATTTGATTTTGTAACATATAATTCTTATCTTGTTTAGTTATTTTCATTTTAAAGTTTGCTTATTCATCTCATAACTTTGACAACAGAAATAAAATATATTTTCTCATGTTGTTACTAACTTAAAAGATCTGCATCGGGTATGGATGTGGCTATAGAGTTTTATAATGGAGAGTGGTGGACTTAATTAATGTGGAAAACAAAAAAAAAGGTGGTTTGTTGCAAAACGCCCTGAACTGAAGGTGGTTTTGTGAAATTTAGCCTATAATACGATTTGATAGAGATAATACAATAGGTTTTAATATTATGATCTTTTTAATAAGCAGAATTTTGTGTTTTACATCATAGGTGTTCGTGTTTTTTGTTCTAGTCTTGTAATGACTGTGATGTAATATGATTGGTGCTGTTTACGTGTTCACTAAGGAAACATATGGGCTTCCAAATTCTACCCCAAAAGGAACTCAAAATTCCGTGCTGCCAAGAGGAAATTTTATGTGTCTGTCTCACCTTAACTTGCCTAAGTGATTTATTTTATCTCTACTATTTTAATGAGAGAGTTGGGTTTTGTATCTAAACAAACCCTAACTTTGTAACCAAACAAATCCGTGCAATACATGTCCAAACTAAATGCAATAAATACAAACATTTGTAGACAAACAAATCTATGCATCGCCCGTGCATACCTAATACAAAGGACTCAGATTCAAGGTCAGATTATACTAAAGTTTTTACTTTTAAAAATATATATTTGTTAGTGTAAATTACTAATATTCATAATCTAGTTTAATCAGTTTCTGTTAGTTGAAACTGCAGTCATTTATGCCGTTCATTCATTATGTATTTGTCTTTGCAAGTGAGCTTTTTTTTAATTTTTGAACAATATGGAGGAATCTAATGTGTTTTGCAAGAATAAATGAACTATTAAGGATAATTTGATAATGTTTGTCTGAAAATTTGAATTTGTAACATATAATTCCTATCTTGTTTAGTTATTTCATTTTAAAGTTTGCTTATTCATCTCATAACTTTGACAACAGAAATAAAATATATTTTCTCATGTTGTTACTAACTTAATAGATCTGCATCGTTACCATATTATTTTGATAACTGCTATGATGATTATTTTGAAAAGGTATGTATCTTTACTTATAAGTCTTTTGTATCTCACTTCATTTTAGTTTGAAACTGCATAACCTAATTTCTTAGCTAAATAGATAAACTTGGAAACTATATAAACATGATTCAATGTTTGTCAAAAGTTTGAATTCATTTATTTTAATTTTTTAATATTCATTTAACTTTATATATATATATATATATATATAATTTAGTTTGGTGTAATTTTAGTTTAAAGTTTAAACTGCCTAACCCAATTTTCAAAGTGACATGATTTTATGGAGGTGATACTTAATGAATTCCAAGGGTACAAAACCCCACTTTCTGGGGAGGCTTATTTACTCCCGGGACATAGCTAGCTTAACTACGCTACCTACAAAAGTTTGCATATTGAATGATCAACTCCGTCCTCATTGATCTACATGCCTAAACAAACTTGTACAAGAAAAATGAGTTTTTTGAATGTTTTAACCTTACATCAAAGCAAGTACAAAGTGAACAATTTGATCATGCCTCATGATTTAGTTCTCACAACAAGTTTCATTCATAGTTTGATTGTTTAAGAACTGTTCCTCTTACAAGTTTTCTCGTGTATAAATGTTATTTTGACATGAAGATCAAGTGCTTGGTGCATGGAATGGTTTATTCAATGTGATTGCTTAGCATGTACTTATATGGATATTAAATTGTAATTTTTTAAGGTCATATATACGGTTTAATCTTCGGCTAAATTTGGAAACACCCCTTCAACTATGTGTTTCTGAACAAACACCCTTCAACTATTTTTTTGTTGTTGAAAAACACCCCACAAAATGCATAGGATTCAGGGGGTTTTTCAAACATTAATGAAAGTTCAGGGGGTGCTTTTTATATCACAAATAAAAGTTGAGGGGTATTTTTTGTATCATTAATATAGTTTAGGGTAGTTTTTCAAACAAAAATTTGGTGGACCAAAGTGAGAAAAAAGTTGAGGGTGTTTTTCCAAATTAAAGTAGTTTAGGGGTGTTTTTTGGAGACATAATTGAGGGTTTTTTTTGGAAAAGCATATAGTTGAGGGTTGTTTTTTGAAATTTAGCCTTAATAGATTCATATCGTTCGTTGTCGCAACATGTTTTGCGAAAAAAAGGTTGCACTAAGATTTACCTTCTGTTCTATTGGTTTGAATGGACAGAATAATTTTTTTCCTCCTCACAATATACCTAATATAAACAAACCAATTTTATGCTTTCTATATGTTAACCATTACACAACATTTTATATGTTGACAGCGGGTAACTGACGATGACATAGAAGCACTGATTTCACATGAAATATTCCAGCCTGAAGTCATTTGGTCGCTTGCAGATCTGCAGGTTTGGATTTAATGTGTTTATGTTCTGCTTTTTTGAACTAAATATGTTCACAAATTATATTGGAAATGTTTGTGATGTAAAACGCACAGGTCACATCCAGCACGCTAGGCCTCACTACTGCAACTGTGAGGCTTATTAACTCAGATAATGAAGAGAAGATTGCCTGTTCAGTTGGGACAGGCCCTGTTGATGCCGCATACAAAGCTGTTGATAGCATAGTTCAGGTGATACTTCGAAAAAATTTCTCTCTCTCTGCTTTCACTTCTAAGAAACAAGGTACGGTGACAACTAGCCATTTTACTTTCACAAATCACATTAAAATGCCAAGTTTAAGGCTTCAAGGACTTTATGTTGCCGGAAAAACTGCAAATTTATGTTTGAACGGCTATTTTTACTGATTAATACACTAATGTTGTACCACCCTTGAAGATATATATACCTCCATGTGTTTTACCTAACACTAATTAGTATTTAGGAGAGAAGTAAATAATACAATTTGATTGATCTTAATTTTTTTAGAGTTAAAATAAACTTTATTCAATTTTTTTGAAGGTTGTAGTGTTAGAGGGAGAGTAAAAAAGTTCGATGAAGAATTTTTTTGAAGGTTGGAGTGTTAGAGGGAGAGTAAAAAAGTTCGATGAAGAAGAAGGTGGGGAAGTCTTATAATTTATGTGTAAGGGCGAAGTCGTCTAATTTGCATCACATAGTAATCATCACGGAATATTCTGAGGTTATTAAATTGTACATGGAAAAAAAATTAAAAACAGAAAGTAATAATGTAATTGTTAAAAAGCAGTCTCAAAATATAATATTGATGGCAAATCTTGAAGCAGGGGGAAAGAGCTTGAGTCGATGAGATTAGCGGGCTTTTTTAGTTTTAAGATAATTTTTATCGTACTTCTAAACAGTGTGCCTACAGCGAATGCAGAATCAGGATTGAACCTTCTCTTTAGAGTCTTAGAAATATTAATGAATAATCGTTAATGTTCTTTCTGTCTGTCAGCTATAGAAATTAACTCTTTCTGGAAAATTCAGGCCTTCAGAAGAAATCTTGTGTCAGAAACAAGGATTTGACATGTATTTTTTTCCAGCTTAAAGCTATCCACCAATCTCTCTTTAACTTGATTTTTTTGTTTGTCTGAAGATGTCTATACGGCATGAAACAACATTTGCCAAGTTATAGGAGTTAGTAATTTGATCTTATTCTTGAACCATCATCCTACATCTCTGTCCTTTTGGAAATAACTCATGCTGGCAAATCTCAGTTTTTGCAAAGAAATCTTGCTCTAGAAACGGAGATTAAAGAAATATTTTGGAGTTTAAATCTATCCTCCCATTTCTTGTTCATCTTGACCTTTTTGTTTGACACAACTTTTAATAAGCTATAGATGATAGCTATGAGCTTATGCCACCATGGTTGTAACTCCTTTCTTCTTCCTGGCTGGTTCTTTTCATATGGATGTTGTTACTTATTATTCTTATATTGGTTGGCCAATGAAATTTTTACTCTGCGCAGCCTCAATCCTCTTTCTACCACTTGATTATGATGTAGATAAAAAGTTATTTTGAGTTCTAACATTTGAGTAAAATGTAACATCTCCTTACCTTTTCTTTTTCTTTAAAAAAAAACAGATTCCAATATCTCTGCTAGAGTACTCTATGAGTGCTGTAACAGAGGGCATCGATGCAATTGCTTCGACAAGAGTAGTTATTCGGGGAGATAATAGCCATACTTCTACTCATGCTTTGACTGGCGAACCTGTCAAACGTACTTTCAGGTTGGTTTCTTCTCTTAACAACTAATTTTCATATTATTGTTCATCTCTATTGACTTCTATGTGTTTTCTAAATACTTTGAACACTTCTCGCTACTTTTTCCTGCAGTGGCACCGGGGCAGACATGGACGTTGTGGTTTCTAGCGTAAGGGCTTATGTCAGCGCCATAAACAAGATGCTGGGTTTTAGGGACAGGTCAACAGAGAGTGGATTGAACAGTGACATGGTAATGATTCAGAGTGTGTAGAAACTTAAAATAATTCATTTATGTAACTGGTAACTTGGTAAGCGGAGTTCTGTAGTTGTTTCTTAGGGCATTTGTTGTTTCACAGAATTGATGTCTGTCTATTTCCGTGTGTTTAAGCTTTACAACATGTGTGGAACGTAGACAAAGTATGCTTATTATATATTGGAGCCGGAATGGTGAACGGATTAGTAATTCTAGAAATATGTTTTTAGTTTTATGTTTAATCTTAGACAAGTTTCCACCATCCTTGTGTTGATGTATATGTAGAAATTATTGTCACAGGTCGTATATTTGAGGAAATTAAGTGTTCGGAGGAAAACTTGTGAAAGTTATCAAAAAGAATCGAAGGTCTCTTTTCTCAGAAGAAAAAAAAAAGAATTATAGGCCTCATGATAATCTCTGCTAATAAACACAGATAGGATGAAAATCACTGAAGTTCCATTGCTGAACTTGCAGATGTGGGTAAATATGGTTATCATAATTTTTTTGCTTACTATAATGTTTAAACACTATATAAATGTTTAGCAGTCTCAGGATTGTATATTGTTTGGTTCTAGGCATTATCAATGGCTTGCAGTTGAACATGTATTTAAAAGACACATCATCTTTCCTTTGATACCTTTGATTTGTTGCAGGTAAGGAGAAATTGGAGGGTTATAACAACCTTCTCTCATCCATAGTTAACCTGCGGCATAGTATCCATATATTCATTTCATGTTGTTTGAAAGAAAATAAATGACCGATATTGATATTCATGCAGAGAACAATGACATAACTGTAGTTGTTTTGTTTGAGAGTGTAATAACCTGCTTTTGTGTAATTGATCAACAAAGAAATACCCATATTCATATACCGAAATTAGTCAGGAAAACAAAAAAAAAAAGGTAGAAATTGAGCGTCACTCACCAGCGGTTTGGTTAATGAGGTCAAAATTCAAAGGTAGTAGAAAAGGTATAGAATTGATCGCTAGAAATATAGACAAGTTAGCCT
The DNA here is from genome assembly GCA_017893485.1 of Hemerocallis citrina. Classification (NCBI taxonomy): domain Eukaryota; kingdom Viridiplantae; phylum Streptophyta; class Magnoliopsida; order Asparagales; family Asphodelaceae; genus Hemerocallis; species Hemerocallis citrina. Next base: position 77,477,901 of record CM030361.1, on the reverse strand, counting down.
TTGATTTTTGTTATTTCATGTTATTGTTAGAGTGGGTATACGCAATATTGTCCATTATTTTTTATTAAGGAAAAGTAGAGTATAACAATCATATCATGTTCATAATTGGTAAAGTGAGAAGAGAACCAAAGAGAAAAAAGGAAAGAGGCAACAATAAGAAAAAGATAATAAGAACATCACGCTAACACAGACAATGTAGCAGAGAAGAAAGAGGCAACTAATCCTTCAACCATGACCTTGTGCAATACAGCTCAACAACTTGTAGCATCCTACTTGTATACCCAATCTGCCTTCTTTGCTGATTTTGTCAATACATTTTTTGCTAACATGATTTCGTGAGTACCTGTTAGTTGAAAGCAGGTTGCTGCACTGGGCTCAGATAAACAAAAATTTACGCAAAAACTTTAATACATTTGCTAAGCAAAGCTCATGCTTCATAAACTCGAATAGAAGTATAGAACACGTGCGCGCACACACACACAAAAATCATAGTAATGATAGATGGTAAGTAGGTGAAATTAAACAAAATAATAATTTTTTTGATAAGAACAAAAATAATAGTAGATGGTAGGTAATTAAGCAGAAAAAATAAGTTGAAATTAATTGGTAACCCCAAATTGAAAAGCATTAACTCAGTACACTCACTGGCATTTTCATTGCCTGCTTTTTTTTGGGGATACAGCGTGAAATTCATTTTCATGAATCATGGACAAATTAATGCCGGTTTTTAGGAGGTGTATAAATACAAGGGATACAAGTTCATTACTCTCTTAGATTTCCTCTCCTTAATTTTGAGTTCGAAGACACTGTGGGTGTTTGTGATTTTAGAGAGAATTATGGCTACCATTAACATCCCTTACCCTGTTCCTTCTCCTGTTGAGGATGCTGAGGCTCTCAGGAAAGCTTGCAAAGGTATCTATCTCTTTCCATGTCTTTCTCTATCTTTTGTTGTGTGAATCTTTTGCCTCCACGAATTTATTAGACGGCTAGGGTTCTTTAAAATTCATCTCATCTCATCTATAGATCTGACTTAGTTTTGAATTGGTGATCACAAATTTGGTAAGAGTTGGTATTACATATATAAGGATAGCTTGAAAAAATTGTGTTAAATTTTATTAGATTTACATGTAGATCTACCACATAAAAGTTACTTTCTAATTTCTATTTTCTTTAAAGTGGGTTGGAGGCTGATTGTGAAGATCCATTTTTCAAAAGTTGTATACTTAATCAACTTCTCCGAATTTCCTTTTTAAGTTTTTGAGACATATGAAATATAATAAATAGACCAACAAGGTCATCATATGCTTCTATGAAAGTTAGATTTCTTCTAAATATTTGTGACTTTTGTCAATATCACAAATACTTGAACTTGTGAGCATTGCTACTACATTTTTATGTCTCACCACCTTGTTAGTGTTACTATCTAGTTTCTTGGATTAAAATGGATTGGAGAAGCGTTATGAAAACCTCTTTTTTATAAGTCACATGTCTTACCAACTCTTAAGTTTCTGTAGAGGAACAAACGGTTCAAGATGGAATATAGAAGTTTGTTTCTTATAAATATTATATACGATGACTTGAAGAACTTGATATCTCATATTATATTTTGATGCTTTACTATAGCAATATTTATATTGTTCTTAAGTTTCTCTTAGAAATCTAATCAGACAGAACTCAAAAAACTCTTTTCGGCATAAAGAAATCTAGGCCAAACAAAAAAGGTCCATAACCAAACCACCAATCAGAAATTAGGCCCAGCCTCACTAGGAGGAGATAGTGGAGATATGTTGCGATCGTTTACCCTCCCTATTCATGCAAATTGGTATAGAGAGAGACATAAAACTGGTTGAATTAATCTTTATTATTCAAACGGGTGGATTCCGCTGATTAAAGTTTGTTATAAATTATTTTAAAATTGGTTTTCGGTACTTTTTTTGTATTTTTTTGCAAAAAAAAAAAAGACAATTAAATTTACGGATAAAGTACTTACTAAATTCCTACATTTTGCTGGGATGCACCATAAAAACACCATATCCTTGGAAATAGAAACAAGAAATTTGCCTCCAAATCCAAATTATTGAATCTGGATTCCTATTACCTGACCTCATATTGGTATTTGGTCTTTGGGCTTGCAATGTGTCTAGAAATTACTTCAGTTTGTGCTATGGAGGTAATACATTACATATGATCACTACTTCTATAAAGCTGATATTCAAATGAATATATATTGATATTTGTTAATATACAGGTACTTGTAAGTAGCAATCACTGACTAATTGACTAGTTCAACAGTTACTGTTATTAGTTTTAAGGTTTTCTTATTTCCAAAAGCATTATTTAGCTTTAATTTATTCATGAATTAATTTATTTTTTCTCAAAAAAATATACCAATTTCTTTGTCTTTTTTTATCCAAAGGCTGGGGTACCGATGAGAAGGGTGTCATTGAAGTCATAGCGCATAGAGGTGCTACACAAAGAAAGCTGATTAGGGAGGCGTATGAAGAAATTTACGGAGAAAACCTCATCAAGCGATTAGAATCTGAACTCTCTGGTGCTTTTGAGGTATCCAACAAAGCATTTGTGATATCATTCTTTTTGATACATGACTTAATTTGAATTTTAAGTCCCAGTAAAGTCATTTTAGTATTATGCCGATTATGGAGTCTTGTCTTCCATTTTCATGGGAGAAGGCTTTGGAAGGTGATGATCGATGACTGATTATATTCTAATTAAAATGCAGAGAGCAGTTTATCGTTGGATGTTTGATCCTCTGGAAAGGGAAGCTATCATTGCAAACGTGGCAGTGAAGGAGAATGACTATCGCGTGCTTGTTGAAGTTGCTTGCATCAACTCCACCGACGAGCTTTTGGCCCTCAAGCAAGCCTACCACGCCCGTTACAAGCATTCTTTCGAAGAGGATGTAGCTTCCAATATCACGGGAGATTTTCGCAGTGTATGATGCCATTCACTCCCAATTACAAGAAACCATTTTTATTCGAAATAAATTAATTAAAACTTGCATGATATGAGCTGACAATTCATTTTAGACGTCGTGCGCTATCATCTGCATAAAGAGAAAAAAGTGACCTCTTTTTTTTAAAAAAAAAAAAAAATTAATTTTGGGAATATTACTCTTTTAGAAAAGAATTGTCAGATCATTAGCCTTCTCTCCAATTCCCAGTGATGACAATTAAATTCTCTACTACATATATATATATATGATTCTTGAATCCTTTGTATAGCTTTTGGTTGCACTTGTAAGCACATACAAGTACAAGGGGGACGATATTGACGCAGGTTTGGCAAAATGTGAAGCCAAAGTACTTCATGAGGCAATTCAAGAGAAGAGATACAATCACGAAGAAGTCATCAGAATCTTGAGTACAAGAAGCAAAGCTCAGCTCATTGCCACCTTCAATCAGTACAAGGATGAGTATGGAACTTCCATCACTAAGGTAAACAACCGACCAAAAGCAATATTGATGGATTACATGTGAATTCTTAAGCTATTTAATTGTTAAATCATTCTTATGATTAGGATTTATCTGGTGATTCTTCAAATGAGTTTGTAGCAGCCCTTCGAGCAGCCATTCGATGCACCATCTCCCCGATAAAGTATTTTGAGAAGGTAACTAACACATACACAAGCACAAGTCAATATATATATAATTGTTGTCATATCCACTAACATATATATATATATATATATATATATATACTTGTCGATTTTGGTGAAAATTAATTTGCAGCTTCTGAGGAGTGCAACTACCATTTCTGGTAACGAGGATATAATTACTCGTGTGTTTGTCACACGAGCAGAGAAAGATTTGAAGGAGATCCAGGAAACGTTTGAGAAAAGGAACACTGTTACTCTTGGCAATGCAATTAGCAAGGCAACTTCAGGGAATCACAAGAAGTTTCTCCTTGCATTACTAGGAAATTGAAGCATTATTTCCATCATTTGGTTATCTTATCCATTTCTATCTAGTGAACTTTAATTTATGAGCCTTATTTTAGAATGATCATCTATTATTTTCTTGAATCTGTTGGGTTTTAAGTACTATTGTTAAATTTTATTTTATTTTCTTTTAAATTACTTTTACGTGCCTATATTTTAAATAAATTCTATGCTTGCAAGTTCCTAGCATCTTTTGAATTATCCAATGCATGATATTTCATGTGAAGATGGACAAATAGTTTTGTGTAAACTTCGAATAAAGATACTGAAAGAATAAAAATAACAATGTAAGCCTATTCTAGCACAATCCCTTGTTAACTGAAGCAGATTTTTTTGAAACTCAGATGAGAAGGATATATACCGGAACAACAATTGTAAAGCCTTTAACACTTCAGAGTTAGCTCGGCTGAAAGCAACACGAAAAACATATCATCGACAACATTGTCTAACTATTTTTGTACGATCTCACAATTTATAGCGAACTTTCAAGCCCAAAGACAAGCCCTATGCCTCGACCCATATTTTGTTTGCATATCAACAATATAGGTCCATGATTCAGATTCTGTTCCAGGCTAGGGTTATTTGCCATCCTTTTCTCTTCATTTTTTCTTTTAGCTTTTAGCTTTCCCTATCACCACCCATGTGAGGGAGAGAGAGATTTTGTTAGGTTTTGTGATAAATTAACAATTGGGAATTTGGGTTTATCTCTAGATATTCACCCATCTCTAGATAAATTAACAAATTAACAATTTGGGAACTTAGGTTGCGTGAGATATTCACCCTAGGTATCAAGATTGGAATACCTAGATTGCTATCACAAGCCAGTATTTATCTCTAAATACTGGTTTGGGTATCGGGTTTTAAGCCCACAAACCCGCGTTCCAATATCCTTTCAATTGTACCTTCAATCCACGTGTTACTCATATACACATGTAATATTTATATAGAGAGAATATACCAATATATCCAATAATCTCCTCCTATATTCTCAATATATAAAGTACAGGATTATCTCATCAGTTCAGTATAAAACTGACTGATTGATAGCAGTTCATAAAAGAAAAGCATCATAAATCTATAGTTTCATAAGAACCAATAGAATTATAAAACTGAATAGTTCAATCAAGACTAAACCAATATAATTATATAGTTCCAAACCATATCCAATTCAGAATAGTTAACATAGACTAAACTAACTGGAATAATCTGTCATAGTTTCAAAATCAAACGAAGCAAATAAACTTCAAGAACAAAATATGAGTTTTAAGCTCATGAACACAAGAGTCTTGAACTCAACAGAAGTTTTACCAAGCAAGTGACTAATTTATTCTTGAAAGAAATAAACTGAAATTTTATTCTTGCACACTGCTTTATGTTTACTCCTACATTTTCAGCAAATCATTATTTTTTGAAATTTATGTTGACAGATTCAACTTCTCCATCTTTGCTAGCTTATAGAAAACAAGAATATCAAGAGACACATCTCTATTAATTCTAACGAATTTCACAAAGTATCTAGGTCCACAAAAGAACTTAGTACAATTCATAATTAGCTTAGCAAAAATGTAACGCAAGCATCACAATCAAGTATCTTTAATAAGTAAAGTACATGAACTTTATAGTTTCTACACAAGAACCATACTATGTTTCATATTGGAATGAAAAGACTGTCGTTTCAATCATGGTTTAACATTGAATCATCAAAATTGGAATGAAACATGTATCCATAAAAGACATATCATCAAAATTAGAATGATATTTAGGACAATTTAATCATCGGAAACTCATCGACAAGTTTTCATGTTTCGTATTGGAATAATATGATTATTCTAAGTAAATTACCTAGATATATAATACCATCACTACAACATATATGTCATTTGATAGCATTTTGTAAACGCTATTAAAGACATATGACAGCGTTTTGCAAACGCTGTCAATACCCCCGCTATAGTATGTTTATAGCGTTTCTGCGAAACGCTATAAAAAGCACAGCGTTTCGAAAACGCTATAAATACGATAGCGTTTTTGAAACGCTATCGTATATATAGCGTTTTGAAAACGCTATCGTATATATAGCGTTTTCGAAACGCTATACATACGATAGCGTTTTGACAAATGCTATCGTATGTATAGCATTTTCGAAATGCTATATACGATAGCGTTTCGACAAACGCTATCGTATTTACAACATTTTCCAAACACTACGCCTTTAATAATGTTTCGAAAATGCTATCGTTTGTAAGAGTAGTGTTTTTTTTCCAGCGTTTTAAAACGCTATTTATTTTTGACCTGTATACAAAAAAAATATCTACCGATGCAAAGAAAAGTTTCCAGATGCATATATATAAAACATCAAAATTGAACATATACCAAACAGTCAAACGCCTTTTCCTAAAAATAATTTAAAAATGTACTACAATTAGTTGAATCTAAAAAAGAAACACATGAAATCACAGTTATCAACCCATCATGATACAGAGTACAACCTTCCATGGCTATGTCAAAATGTGCATATACTAAAAAAGACTAGTTATTAATCCTAAAACACTAAAAGCAACACAGATGACAAATTTAACCCTCTCAGATCCTCCTCCATTCATCATCGGCCCATCACATCCTCTCTTCCTCGGTTTTGACCTCTTCCTCGACCACGCCCTCGACCATGACCTGCAATAAGAGTTGAAGAAATGTATATATCGTTATACACTTTTACAAAAGCCTGAGCTCAATAAAATGATAGGCCTCATATATATGAAGTATGCAATAATTAATAGGGCCACACGAACCAGAATGGTAATAAACAGATTAGTGTTTTACATTCGGGTTGACCCAAATGACATTATAGAAACCCAAATGACAAAAGTGGCATTGTTGACCACTCAATCTCAATAAATCAGTATGAAAAGAATAAGTTTAAATAAGAAATGCAGGCTAGGGGTGTACACTAGCCATGGGAAAAAAACCATGTGCACATAATTCATAATGTGAGAAAGGTACAAAATGATGAACTTGGAGATCTGGCTGATAAACATATTCCACAAGTGACAATTTTCATCAGATACTGAGATTTCGGCGTCCTAATTCTCAGACGCGGAAGCTGCAAAGTAAAAAAACAAATCCTAAGTGAACACCTAACTTAAAACTTTTAGAATACAGAACTATTAATTCAGATGCAACATCAAAGATAGTAGATTGAGTTCGAATCTGCAAAAATATCAACTGCATGTACGATGCAAAAAACTCTTGTTAGTCAACAAGAAAAGATGAATGCAAGTTAAGTTTACCCACCTTGCTTCTAGTAACTCTGGGAACTCGCCAACAACACATGATTCTTGAACGAGGCTCCAATCTCCTGTGAATGCAAAATAAAAATATAGTCAGACATGCTTGAGTACTTTACACACATGAATTAAAAAAAAGAAAAAGTAACTTTTAAATGAAAAGAAATGAAATTTATTATGGAAAACCAAATGATTTGGAATTCAAATACGATTGGCGTGAAAATGAACATCATTCAGTGTCCAAAGGCTTCACACACCTTGGTAGCCTTTAGACAAACTTTCTCCATCTATAATAATGGAGATATTTCAGCGAAACATAACATGTGTCCATATGTAGAAGTAAAAACTAAAAGAGAGTAGCAAGAAAAAAACTGGAAACTGGAGTCTTCCTCTACTTACAGATTCTCTTGCTCAAGCTTTTCAGGTATTGAAACAGCCTTGCATCTAGACAACACACCCTGTTGTGCACTACCTTATACTTATTGAATTACATGTGCAAGAGAATTGCACAGTAGGAGCTACAAGGAAACAGAAAAATGGTTAAATTTTGAGCAGAGCAAAAGGTAAAGCAACAGTTATATTTCTCGAGAGATTTAAATGCTCATTGCATAGATATATGAAATTTAGAGAGAAGGACGAAGAAGAACACTTCAAGGTGTAACCTAACAACTAAAAACCCAAAATAACCCTAGAAATTCGCAATTGACCATGCAAAGAGCACCAGACCCTTGAACCTCCATTAACAATAGAAATTGTCAATTAATGTATAAATCCCAAATCAACAAGAAAACATTAGCAAACTCAATTCACATATCCAATATCCATGGAACTAAGCAGTACATTTATTAATGAAAATCATGCTACAGAAGAAGCCAAAGAGGTAACTTCTGATAAAATACTAACTGAATTACCTATAGAAAGAGAAAGAAACTGAGAAAGTTGCAACCTGCAAAGAACAAAAAAGAGAATTTTGTGAATTCTTCTAATGGCAGATACGTATGTAAGGCAAGCATGAAACACAGAATATTTATCTTAGATATTGACATCTAAAAGATAATCCATTGTGCTTCCTATATTATAAAAAAAATTGTTGCTGCGGTAGGAAATTAATCATGGTGTAATTAAAAAGAAGATATAGAAATGAAGTTAAGATCTTACCTGCAAAGAAGATATAGAAATGAAAGTACAATTATCCTATGCATACATGCCATTCTCAAAAGTATCAAGGTTTCATACAAGTTTCATACTTCTTGAGTTTATTTCTCATCAATTGCTATGATATACAGATGTATATTCTATCTTCTTATGATGTTATCTTTACTTCTATGTTTAAATATGTTTTGGCTGCTTCTCTGGCTTGAATGCATTACATTTTTTCCGCTTTAAATTTATTGAATGAGCTCTCAAAATGATCTATGAATATCATTATATAAATAAAATGAACTTGGATAGGTTGTTGTTCATGTTTCATACTGAGAGAGATCAGAGATCAATATTTCGTGGTTAACTTTGTCTTTAATTAGCTAGTTGTATCAACAATACTCCTTGTATATAATATCTAATACCATTAATGAAAATCTCCTATATGCGCAATGTTCAAACAAACACAACTAAAAAAGCAAAAAAAAAAATCAATTCAAATCAAATCTTTCCAACAAAAATCCTAACAATGTACAATGTTGTTACCCCCAAATCAACGGCGCAGTGGTCGACGGCAGAAGAGAAAGAGTTTTTACCCCCGGCGCGGTGGTCGACGACGCAAGAGAAAGAGAAGCGCGGAAGAGAAAGAGAAGCGCGGAGGTCGACGCTAGCTGGCAATGGGGAGGAGAAGAGGGCAACGGGGAAGAGAGGCATCGGGGAGCGAGGAGGAGAAGAGGGTGACAGAGAACGGGGACAGAGTGATTGGAGATTTGGACTAGGGTTTGTGGAGGAAAGGGTTCCGGGATTTAGATCGGGGGAGGAGTAGAGGATTTGAGAAGGATTAGGATTTTTGAGTCAGAATTTTCTTTTTTATCCCTATGTATTCAGTTTATTTACAGATATAATAGCGTTTATAAAATGCCATAAAAATATAGCATTTTAAAAATGCTATTGTAGCTAAGAATTAATTTCAAAATTAGTCAAAGACAACATTTTCTTCAGAAATGTTATTATTGATCACTTTCAACGGCATTAACTCTTAAACGCTGTAATAAATTCGTTGTAGAAAACCCTATATGTTGTAGTGCATCAAAATTGGAATGACATTATATATTTGTGGAATTTATGTGGAATCATCAAAATTATCTAAAACATGTCAACTGCCTAAAATTGATGCTTAAGTTTGAACTTCTCCATGGCTCCAATTGGATTCTAAATTTCAAAACAATTAGGATGTTAAAGCTTTGACTCAATAGCTTTCAACTCCATTAATTAGGATGTTAAAGCTTTGACTCAATAGCTTTCAACTCCATTTTTCCCACAGTTTTGATAATTAGATCACTTTCAAGTCTCTTAGCAAGAGTATTAGCCATACTTGTCGCAATTGCACTTTATCTATGAGAAAGTTCAACTAGGCTTCTTTCAGCCTTAATATACTCCTCTTACTATTATAGAGTGAGTTATGAACTACAGTGCATTGTAGCTTGATAGTCGCATAACAGAATTAGAGAGTTACTTAAACTTCTTAATGGATAACTAGTAACAATTTCTTCAATCCATTCAGCATTTTCCCCTGCAGAGGATTACACATAGAGGTCTGATTTCATGGATGATAGCACAATGCCTATTTGCTTGTTATTTTCATAACATTTCTGTTTCTCATAGTGTAAACACATATCTACTAGTTATCGACATTCACTAAATCCTGAGTATCATAATGCATCAGATCAGCCATTCATTCGAAGAATGACTAGAGTAGCACAAAGCAAACTCTTGAATACCACTCAGATATCTCATTAGCCTCTTAAGGGCACTCAAATGTGTATGGGATTATTAGTGAATCTGCAGATCATACCTACTTCAAAGGCTATGTCTATTCTAGTGCAGATCTTTGTATACATGAGACTGTCAATTCCTTTAGAATGATCTACCTATCTCATAGTTGCACCATCATTAGGTGTCAACCTTTTATCATAATCATAAGGTGTTTCAAAACACACTTTTGAAACACATTTTGATTTGATGAGTTTGACTAAGAGTTATCCCTTGCCAACTGAAAACTCACCCTTATACCTATGATGTCCACAGTACCTAGGTTTTCATGTTGAATTCTTTGGATAGCACAATTTTAACTTCATTTTTAATAGAGAGGTCACTTCCAAGAACATGCATGTCAACAGAACAAGTAAATAATAGCCATTATATTTGACACACCACAAAGTTGAAGGCACTGATCTGAATTACTTGATTCATATACTAGGCTCTTTCAAAAATTTGTCAAATTATTTATTCGTTGGCTATACATGTTTTAAGAACATACAATGATTTTACTAAATTGTAAATCTTGTTCACTAAACATATTAGTTCAAAACTTTCTAGTACAAAACTGTTCAGTACAAAGCCTTTTAAATATCCTTTATGAATGACAAAATTTATTGTAGATGTAAGGGTAAGAAGAATACTTATTGTAGCAATATGACAAACATGTGAGTAGACATCAAATAAATCTACTCCATTTTTCTCAGTCAATCTGTTAGCTACTTAAAAAGCATTAAAATTGCTACTGAACAATCAAATTAAGTTTTTTCTACAAAACCCCACTTACTAACTATAGTTTTAACCCCTTGTGGCAGATCAACTAAATTAAAGTTTTATTGTATGACATAAAATCATCTCATTATCTACTAAAGACTCTTCTTAGCTCATTTGTCATTCAGGTTTTTAAGTGTCAGTAAGGCTGGTTCTTGATTCCAACTGTGAATCATTGAACATGTCTGTAGGACTAGATTGTTTCATACATTTATCTTTGATGAACACATCCTCAAAGAACTCTGTAAGTCTAGATTCTTCTAACACAAATTAGATAGATCCAACATCTGTCCACAGAACTACATTCTGCACTTTCTAAATACACACAAATATTTGTTGTAGGTCCTACTTTAGGCCTTCTACGGTCATGTACTCTAACAGAAGTATTACAACACAAAATTTCACTTTAACAAAATTTTTTGTGTTTTCATGCCATGATCTACAAGGTATATTCAATTTAGAGTGTAGTAACACATTAGAAATATGATTAATAATACAACATCACTCATAATTACACAAGACAAACAACAGTCAATAATATAGAATTCAACATTTCACTATGTGTTTGATTCTAACTTTTATCAATACCGTTTGACTGTTGTAAGTAGAGTGCAGTAAAGATTATGCCCAATGCAAACTTCTCTAAAGTTGTTAAAATATATTCACTAGCTCTATCAAATCTTAACCCTTGATTTTTAGCATTTAACTATAATTTTTAATTCATTAAGAATAACAAGTGCTTCATTATTCATATATATGACAGACTTATATTAATCATCTACAAAAGCGATTAAATACTTCTGACCAACAATCGTCTCATCTAGTCACAAAGCTACTGAGATCACAAATATCAGAATGTATTGACTCAAGAAGTTGTGTGCTCCTAGAGACCATACTAAATGATTTTCTAGTGATCATAATCTGGGCACAACTTTCATATTTGTCATATTTTAATGGAGCGTCATTTAGTAAAGTTAAACAGTTTAATATATAGTTCGTAGTGATTCTAAATTTCAAAACAACTTGGATGTTAAAACTTTTTTCTCAATAGCTTTTAACTCCATTTCCCTACAGTTTTGATAATTAGATCACATTTCCTCACAAACAATTGAATATATAGTTCTCAAATCCTAGCCAATTATGCTATATTTAAGAACACAATTAGAACTATTATTATTAATTGTCTCATTTGTTAAACTCAACTTATACATGTGATTGACAATATATGCACTTTATAAGAATTAATACAAAATTACTCTATCACATTTTACAAAATTATTTGCTTTCTCTAATGGTTCTAATAATGTCCACTTGCTCAAACACATTGAGCAAAGAGTTCATTCCTTTATTTGTTCTTCATCATCTTCATAACGCTAAATGAGATAATAACTAATATATTATAATTCAACTTTGCACACACAGTACAATGAACGAGAAAGAACAAAACGTAACTAATAGAGTCACATTCTATATTAAAAGATGCTCTCTCCTAAGTTGTAGACATTTGTTATACATCTTATACAATTTTTAAAAAAAATTATTAGAGAAGCAAAATATGTAATCTCACACGAACTGCAAACAATGGATTTGTCAAAATATCTATACACATAGTATGATAAAATACTTAACAACCCTAAACATGCTAGTTTTCCAGAGCAAAAATAACTATGATCTAAAACTCTCAATCATATGATCAAACGCACAAAACGTTAACACATTCATCACATAAAAAATACTAAGAAAATTAGAGTAGATCATACCGACACTTCAAGTTAGAAGTGTTTTTTCAAATTCGATGGAGAATCCTGCGTAGTGCAGACTTATCATACCATGATGCAAATCCATCGTCTCCAACATACACAATTTGTAGGTAACATTGAAGTTCCTACATTCATCAAATTGTTAAAGATTAACCAATTAAACAAATTATTAGCGCATCTAATTCTAGCAACAATTTGATTGGAGATCCGAATTTTATAGTCAACATACAGTTTAACTTATCAAAAAAAAAAAAAAAATTGGTTTTAGCACATAGCCAAAACAACTGTTCAACTTGTATTTAATTAAACAAATGATTAATACAGTCTTGAACTTAACCACTTAGCATCACAGTAATTCTATAATTCAAAATAAACTTAAAACCAATGTTTTGAACTTCCAGCACATAGCAAAATATTTAACAGGAATTTAATATGAGGAAAGTAAAGAACTTATCTTTCACTATCTTTTCCCCTTCAATTGATTAAGGTTAAGTATGTTTGGGAACAAATCCAAACAACAAACCATCCTGCACCAAAGAGACTCAGCATCGAACACTTTGTGTGCGTTTAAACTGCAAGCTCCTCTGAGGCTTCCAATTGCAGTAGAAGACGTAGTCGCAAACAAATCCCTCAAAAAAATCAACCAATTCGACGACCTCTCCATAATAAATCATGGATGAAGCTCGAAGTTGGGGACCACACAAAAGTACTCCTCTCCCATCTCCTTCACCAGAATTTTTAATGGATCGGGTTCGGATCCGATAATACAAAAGAACAAATTTTTCAAGATCAAAACCAAAAACGGATTCAGATTCTTGGGTTCAAATCTACACCCAAAATCCACCACACCGGATCGGAGGATGAAGACGACTGATCTCGGCGTCTGAGGGAGGGCAGAGCCGCCGATCAGTGGCCACGACGTCGGAGGGAGAGCGGTGAGGCTGCCGCAGTCGACGTCATAGGTGGTCGGGGGTTCGGATTTGGACGAAGCCTCGACTGGAGGTCGACGACCTCACACAAAAATGGGCTTTAACTGGCGGCGAACGACAGAGGAAGAGATGACGGGCGGCGAGCGGCTCCGACCACGATAGCTTTGGTCGGCGACGGTGGCTCCGAGGGCTTCGACAAGATTCGACGGGATCCAACAAAGCTCCGTTTTCCCTCTTGATTAATCTCACAAATTGATTAATATTATCTCGAGATTGTTAGGTTTTGCGAGAAATTAACAATTAGGAATTAGGGTTTATCTTTAGATCTAAGTTGCTTGAGATATTCACCCTAGGTATCAAGACTGGAATACCTAGACTGCTATCACAAGCCAGTATTTATCTCTAAATACTGGTTTGGGTATCGGGTTATAAGCCCACAAACCCGCGTTCCAATTTCCATTCAATTGTACGTTCAATACACGTGTTACTCATATGCACATGCAATATTTATATAGAGAGAATATACCAATATATCCAACAGATTTTACATCCCTAATTGAATACCGTCTAAGACAGAAACTTGATCTATTATTAAGTTATAATTACTATATATAAGATTTTTTTTCCTTCCCTTGGGGTATTTTTTATTTTTGTTTTTGGATTTTTCTTCCCTTAGTGGAGAACAATTACAAAGCTAAACCTACATCTCTAACTAGTCCCGCCCCTAGCTAAACTTGTAGACGAGACATCTGCACCATGTTCTCTCGCCTATCCTCCCAGATTAAATTTGAATACCAAAAAATCTAACTTTAAACACAAAAGTCATCTAAATAATTCTCCACCCCAGAAACTCCCTCCCCTCTACCTTCTCGCCAACATCCACTCTGTCAACAACCACAGCCACCATCTCTTGCTGGCAAGCTAACTCTTCACCCAACGACGTTGCCATCGCATATCCGCCAAACTAACCACACCGCGACGCCATCCTCCGATTGCATCAAATCCAGCTTTTAACAGTAGACGTTGTATTCAACCGACAGGCCGATGCTGCTAACGAATTTCTCCATAAACGATCACCACGCCTATCAAATGTGACGTTTGGACTCGCCGACTACTCCAACCATGTAATTTGGATTTCAAATTAAAATCTAATTCAAAATTCAACTTACATCAAAATAATCTCTCCAAACTCCCCTATTAATAATTTGAATTTCAAAAATCTATATTGAAATTCAAATTACATTGAAATCTCTCCCTCCACACTCCAAAACAAATTTGACTTTTGAATTTCAAAATCCTAAATTAAAGTTCAAACTTCAACATCAAACACATTCTCCCACATATAATTCAAGTTTCAAACCCTAATTTAAAATTCAAATATTCAAAATCAATCAATTAATCTCATCTTTCTCCTCTTTCCCCTATCCTCTTCACCGAGCCACCCCGACCATCATCGCCACCTCCACAGCAACCCTCCGACAGCAGCAAAAAAATCACTTCGACCCCTGCCGACTGCCTTCGGAAACACCCACTGACACAATCAGCCCCAACTCACCCACCGCCGTCGAAACCTGCCATCAAATGCAGGTTGACTTTGCCGACGTTCCGACCCCACCAAAGACGAGACCTCCTGACACCTTCGATCCAAAACCACGCCAGTCTTCATCGATCCATGTCCACCACCACCGACGAACCCCGAACTCACCTCCATAGCAACCCTCCACCTGTAAAGGAGACCGGGGTTGGTGAGCGGTCATCACATTCTTTTGGGGTTGTGCCTCACCGTCATCCCTTCTCCTCTCCATCGAACCCTTCTCTTCTCCCTCGCCAGCGAGGTCGATGAACGCCCATCATTGTCGAGTGTCCATCACCGTCGAAGCCATCTCCTCACCCTCGAATATGTTTGAACGACTGTTTCGATCCGTTGAATTTTTGGATTTGATCCGTGGGTTTGACCCGTTTGGATTTTTTAATAATTTTTTTGCTGTTTATTTTTTAAATCTTTTTTTGCTACAAAATATATGTATATATGTATATATATATACTGCAAATATATATGTATATATGTATATAGATTTACTCTAAATATTTCAAAATTTTATAAAAATGAGTGTGAATATCAAAATTAATTGATTATTATCCACTACTCAATTAGATAACCCCCACCCTAGCTATTTATAGCTAACTCTACCTCCTCACTTCTCTCATCTCACTAATGTAAGACTAACATCCAAATATATTTAGTCCCACATTGATGAGATGAGAGAAGTGAGGATGTGAAGTTGGCTATAAATAGCTAAAGTGGGGTGGACTAATTGAGTAGTGGGTAATGAGCAATTAATTTTGTTGTTCACACCCATTTCATATAAAATTTAAAATATTAACCAACTTATTAAAATAAAAAATCGACCGGGCCAACTTGCGATCCGACCTGACTCGAAACGTGTTCAACCCGAATGGGTTCGTGGGTGGACCGGATCGAAATTTTGGATTTCGAACCTAGCCCGGCCTGACCCAACTAAGCCCGTGACCCGATCCGAACCCGCCCTAACTTGACTACAACTCGCATGGGTCCGACCCGATCCGGCCCAGTCGACCTGAATGCCACCCCTTGTAATGCCCCGATTACCAAAATACGGTAATTCATAGCTCAACAGGATCTACACTTCACTTCGTACAATTTTGCAAGAAATTTTGAAACTATCATTACATCATTGTTTTTTTACATCAATAACGCTGCGGAAAATAAATGAAGTACAACATGATAAATATACAATTTCAACAACTTGAACATGTAACTAATCATCAGCATCAATTTCATCTCTATATCTCCTTGTAAGATCCAAGTCCTGCATATGAAACTGTGGGCATGCCAGTTGCTTACAACCAACGCAATATTATAAATAGTGATCCTCTCTATGTTGTATTATAACGAAATCTTTTACTTTAATAAATCACAAACTTGAATACATATAAAAGTGTAAGGAGTGAATAACTTAGATATGTTAGTGTATGACATGACTTAATGCCTAATGCAGGTGTTATACTACAATGACACTAATTGTAATACCCCAGATTTTTTAAATAATGCTTTTGAGATTAATAAATGAATTAAAATAATTTTTTGGTGATTTAATAAATATTTTTTCTGAAATTTACCTGTTTACACGTGCAAAATACGTACAAATATTTTTCTGGGAAGTTCAAAGTCAAAATTTATTTTGGGGAAACCCATTAATTATTATTAGATATTATTTGTGAATTTTTTGGATTTTTCTGATAATTATTGGACCTATTTGCAAATATTACAAAAAAGGGACTTTTGTGCAAAATTACCACTTGGAGTGAAAACTCCAGATTTTTGGATTTTTGGGCTTGGCATGATGCCTAGTCAACTCAGAGGTAAAGAGTTTACTTTTTTTATAATAAATTTAATTTATTTTGGAAGTTTTGATAAAGAAAGGTCCTTTTGCAAAATTGCCACTTAGAGGGGTAAAAGTGCAAATTTTGTTTTTCTGGGTTTTCAAAATAGTGCCGGCCACTATTAGGTTTTTTTTTTGTTTTTAAATCTTAATTAAGTTTGTTTTATTTAATTTCCAAGTATAAGGATCTATATATGTAAAGATATATTTAAAAGAGGTATTTTACAAATCTATTCAAAACCCTAGATACCCTTAATTCCGACCTATATAGGGTGAGGTGCAGCTGTCTCCTGGCTGCACAACACAAAGAGATTTCTTATTATTTATTTTTCTTGGAGTTTTAAAGCGAGAATATTGGTTTTCTTGCGAACGAGAGATTTTTCTTATTTCTTTATTATCTTCGGTTGATTCTTCAATAAGGTGAGTGACATATGTTTGTTTTCTTATTATTCTAAGCCTATTGCATATGATGTTATCTATTAGAAAGCATGTTAGATGATTGTATGTAGATATGATGAATTGTTGATGAGTAGATGAACAAAAATTGAATCCTTTCATGAAACTACACTATCGATGCTTGAAACTCTAATTTGATGACTTGAGAATTGTTAAGAACCTAATAGAAATCATGGGTATATTGTTTTCATTCACATTGTTGCTAATTTGAATGTATATGTTATGAAATCATATGATGATATTGCATTGAAGGAAACAAAACTTCATCTTTACCATGTATATTAAGTAATTGCTGTGTTTGGATGGTTTGATGAGAAAACTTGATTATATATATGTATTAATTGTAGATATTCATGGAAAACTGATGTTAATGATTGTATATGTGTTTGATGAGTACAAAAGTGGTTTTTGAATTAAAAAGAATCAAGTTTTGAAAGGTAAAATGTGGTTTTTGCTTGGGTCTGATTGTATACAGACCGAAAGTTGGATTTTGTGTGTTTTGTAAAGTTTTCGATTGAATCTTGCTTTGTTTCATACTGAGATTGTTTCAACACTATACTACTTATTGATGAGATTTGATGCTTTAACTAATGCAAAAACACACTCATATACACATATGTATCTATATTCACTATTTTGAAGATTTTGATGAAATTTGTTCTTTTATGGATTTGATATGGTTTTGGTTTGTTTTATAAAATCCTATATGTTATACAAGTTATATCAAACTATCTCGGAAATTTAGTTTTTCCAAATTTGCATTTTTATAAAGTAAATTGATGTACCCGTTTAAAATATGCACACATTTTCAAAACTGCAACCTGCTATAGTTGACAGTCGACCGAACTAAAGTCGACAGTCGACTGGTCAGTTGCTGAATTTCAGGTTTTGTTTGCAATAACAGTCGACTGCTTCGTCTTTGAACTGAAGTCGACAGTTGACTGATGGTTTTCTTGAATTTTGGATTTTCACAGGACAGTTGACTGACCATGCTCAATAGTCGACTGCCACTGTCCTGGCTGATGGTTTTCTTGAGTTTTGGATTTTTGCAGGACAGTCGACTGGCCATTGCGACAGCCGACTATCATTGTTCTGGCTGATATGTTTTTCGAGTTTTCTGATGTTTTCCTTAAACGATTGGTTCCTCGATATTGTGGGTTATTAATCTACTGTTTTTAAATGAAGTTTTGTTACAGATTACAGTATTTTAAAAAGAATTGTATTTTGTTTATATAGACTTCTAACTTGTACTTCTATAACTTCATATAGTAACACACACACACACACACACACACACACACACACCCACACACACACATCATTTAAAGAAATTGTTGTTTTGTGATATTCTACGACTTCAAAATTTTGAATAATAGAAAACCAAAATTTGAAGTCGTAGAATATCACAGAACATCAATTTCTTTAAATGATATATATATATATATATATATATATATATATATATATATAGGGTAAAAAGGATATGAGCAACTTGCTCATTTAGTAAATGAGCAATTGATTATGTGGCATGCATGTGATACATTGGACAACTAATCCTTTTAAGGCTTTTCCAATCACATGTATGCCACATCATCAATTGCTTATTTACTAAATGAGCAAGTTGCTCATACCCATTTTTCCCATATATATATATATATATATATATCATTTAAAGAAATTGATGTTCTGTGATATTCTACGACTTCAACTTTTGATTTTCTGTTATTTAAAGGATTTAATATTTTATTTGAATTATGGAATTTTATGAGTACATTATATAGATTTGGATTTTTGTTGATTTACGAAGTTTTCTTTATATAATCGTTTTGATGATGGATTTGTGAGTTTTATTAAAATTTTTGGTATTGATGGTTGAGTTATGAGTCTTTAGAGTTTGAGAGGGGCCTTAGCTACCGGCGGTTGAGATTTTGGTTGTTGTTCAGTTGAGTTAAGCCTAGTTGAGTACACCAACTCTAAGAGATTCAAAATATAATAAATAATTAATTAACTTAACAAGATAAGGACATGCACTAGATGGTGATATGATGAAATGAGTGCAAACGTGAGTTATGGACTCCAGGATGATCCAAGAAGTGAGATATTTCCCAGTTTTATGGGACGATGGACGTATGGGCCACAAAATGATCCGCAAAATGGGATTGATCTTCAGTATTCCGAGGACGAGAGCGACGCTCATGGGATGTTTGTGCAATGAGGGTTCTAGGATGACCTGCGGAGTAAGGTAATCTCCAGTTTCCGGGACGATGGACGTAAGGGCCACAGAATGATCTGCGAGGTGGGATTGACCTCCAGTATTCCAAGGGCGAGAACCGATACTTGCAGAATGTCTAAATCTCATAGTAGTCATCGTAGTAGGATTAGTTACATAGCGGGAGATTTAACCCTATCAAGTGGAGAACGATAAGGGCTTGCACCGGACCTATATAGAGTGGGATACATAAAATCCGACAAGTATGCATTAGAAAGTCAGTATATAGCATTAGTGTTTTCTTGACCGGGTTTTAAGCATGTTGTTTCCTATTTTTCTACAGTTGACACTTAGTATAGTTTCACTTGATGTTTTCATGTTTTATCTATTGTTATTCTTATTTTATTTATTCTTGCTATGGATGCATGTTGTTTGTAACTCTATGCCTTATATTTTATTCATATTGCATTTATTTTTATGTCACACACATCGTTATGGCTGACCCCTGTAGTTTTGGGGGTTAGGGTTATCTCTAGCCTCATGTTTTACAGGTAAGTACTTATAGCTTGGGATTTGGATGATTGTGCTAGATTGATGCTATGGCTTATGTAAATTGTAAAAGAATGTATTGTAAAAGAAACAATTTGTAATTCAAGGAGTTTGTTTTCCGCTGTGCTTTGTAAAAAATTATTGTAATAAAAGTTGAAAAAAATTATCTGTGTTTTGGCTATGTTTACTATTACAATTGAGGTTGATGCTGGAAATTGTGCCACGTATTTCTGAGATATTATATTGAAAATTCGGGTCATCAAGTTGGCACCGTCTGTGGGAACTTCTCGGTACGGACGTCAGCCCGAACCCCGCCATCAGCGGCATCCCATCGATCTGAGCTCACATGGGACCTAAGCCCAGGAGAGCTATCACCTCTACACGTCATCCGGACGTTCCTCCTCCGGACGTCCCCGAGGATACTCATGGATCGAACAATCCGAGGGTAAGCCTCGGACACCAGCCAGGCACATCTCGCTCAGTCGTACCCGACCTGCGTCGGGTCATCCAGAACCGACAGACGAGTCGGACTAGGGGAGGGGCCGCTTCCAACTTAGCCCCGAACCGTCCCAGACCTCCGCCCGAAGGACGAGAATCGGCGCCCGCATCGGCCGAAGATCGCCGCCCCAGCACGACCAATTCGATCATGGTCCAGTCACAAGGGCCGAGTTTCGGAGCTTCCGGGACGAAATCATGGAGGCCATTTACGAAGCACCCAGAGCCGAAACGTTCAACCAATCCCACGGAATGGGCGATGGAGGGAACCACACTCGTGACCCAACCTATCCCCCAGAATACAAAAACGGTGGTTCGACGCCTGCTGGAAATGGAAAACCGCCTCGACTGTAACACCCCACAAAATTTAAATGACAATTTTGCCCTCGGGTGTTACGCACGTGCATTTTGTACTATTATTGACTATATCTATAACGCATTTTGATATGTATTTTGAATTCTAATTATTTATGCAATCCCGTATTCTTAAAATCACATTTGAGACAATTCAAATGCTAAATTTCAATCTTTGAGTTTTTACGTGCTTTTTACGTATTATCGATGCACGTGTCGATATTCCACCGTTACGTGCAAAGTTTTCGATGGGTTTCAATTATTTATTTTTATAAACATGTTTAAATTCATTTTTGTAAATAGAATTCAATTTTTGTTTGTTTTAATTAAAATAAATTTCTAAGTGCAATACACGTGTTTTCTGTACGTTTGAGTACATTATCATATATGTATATTAAATATATTCTTATATTGCATTCCGATTAATTAAAAATATTTTTCAGGATGATAAAGTCAATTTTGTATTTTTGAGATTTTACGAGCGACGCACGTGTTTTGGTGCACGTGTTTAAGCGCGTTTTTCCTTCAAAATAAATTTTCATGAAGTGTGAGTGTCTATTTTAATTGTGCATGAAACGTATAATTTTTTAAGTTAATTTTATATATTTATTACATATATAAATAAATTGTTTTAAAGAGATTAAAAAAATTGTTTTGTACACAAGGCACGTGCACGTGCACACGTGCGATGTGCACACAAATTTGAGGACCGGGCTGTTTAGAGAAGAGGGAAAATTCTGAAAGTTTGATTTTGAAAATAGGAGGGAAAGAAAGTTACAAATTTAATTAATGGGGTTAGTGGTGTTCATGTGGGAGGTGGTTGCTATAACTACCTATTAGTTAATCTATAAAATTGCACCCTGAGTCTCTCTTTCTCTCATCTCTTTTCTCTCTTCTCTCCTGCCCATGCCGAAAGCAAACCAACCAAAAGCCAGCAAAGCCTTGCCCATTTCTCCACCTAATCACCATTCCACTTGCCTATATACATATACTAATGTGTATATATGTACATACATAGTATGTGTATATGAAAGAAGATGGGAGTTGTTCTTAATGTTGCCGAAATGGAGTGGGGATGGAGATGCTCTTGATGATTGTTGCTTTCCGAGATGGAGTATGGGGCTAGCTTTGGTGCATGGATTTCGAGGAGGTTGCAATTGGAGTTTTCTTTAGGAGCTCCTAATTCTAGGAGTCCGTTTGAGTACAAATCTTCAATTTAGGTGGGTGTTTCTTAAATGGTTTCTGTGGTAGGGTAAAAATGGCTTAGGGCCCAACCATGGCCCAATACAACTCTCACTCAGAAATGGTGAAAACAGCGGTCCAGATCGGCACCGAACCTCCCCTACAGGGTCGGCGCCGAGTCTCCAGTTCACCCCCACAGATCCGAACTCCTCGTGTCCGATGAGCGACTATGGCCCTCGGCCTCCGATCCACGATAGCCCTCCATGCCGTCCTACCATCCTGGTGTAGAAGGAAGATGACTTGGCGCAGCCCAGGCCCTCAGATCCTCCCAGGAGCACAGGAGCCCCACGATCAGCCATGTCAGCTCCAAATACCACCAAGGGTTTTGCCACGTCAGCCCTATACCACTCCTGGTATTGCCACGTCAGCCCTAAACCCCCTGGGCCCTCTGCCACGTCAGGCCCATGGGCTTTCGGGTCCAGACCCGGCCCCCAAAACGGAACCAAACCCGGTTGGGGTTCTCTATAAATACTAGACCCTCACCCACCTTTTTGGAGGTAATCAATCTTTTTCCACTTAAATTCACCTAGTTATTGCTACTCTCTCACAGAGACTGACTAGATCGTCGGAGGGTCCGCCACCGGGACAAACCCCGGTGTTTCAGGACCGTCTGCAGGTACACAAGACCTCGGATCCGAATCTTCTGATCCGAGCCCAGATCTCCGAATCACCCTGAGGTCACCACAGGTTCCGCCCGGTCAGCCAAGGGTCGTCAGACGAGCAGCATTCTCCTTCAAATACAAATTGAGTCCGAACTCACACCTGGTGCATCCACACGTCTCCCAAAAATAAACCGCATCAGGTTGGCGCCGTCTGTGGGAACACTGCTTCAGAGGCCGACCCTAGCACGACCATCAAGGCACCTCGACAGCCGAACTCTCATGGCCTCAAAGGGCAAGGGGGCTGCTTCCTCCGTCAACCGACGGGACACCCCACCATCAAACACCAATGCCGGGCCACGCGCATCAAGGCACGGAGACTCCCATCAGGGATCCCAGCGGAGCGCCACCCATACAGTCCAGCCCGACCTACGGGGAGTAATCGTCAACCGACAGGTTAACCGCAGCAGGGGAAGGGCCGCTTCCAACCCGGCCCCAAACCATCCAAGACCGCCGCCCGAGGGACGGAGGTCAGCGCTCAGCCGCATCGGAAGGCAGCCCTCGGACCGACCAAACAGGGTCGAGGGAGCCCCCGTCACTCACAAGGAGTTCCGAGACTTCCGGAGAGAAATTCTCGGGGCCCTCCGACGGGCCCCCAGGGAGGAAACCTTCCACTCCCAAACTAGGTCGGATGCCGAGGCAAGCATGTCGCACACATCAACTATCCAGCCAGAAGACGGCGGCGTACTCCTAAGGCGCCTCCAAGAAATGGAGGACCGCCTCGATCACATAGGGGACGGCGACCGACGAGTGGCTCAGGGGTACAGACCCATCCGTCCTCCCTTTTCCGCCCCCATCCTTCAAGCAGAAATACCCAGGAATTTCCGACCACCTCAATTCGAGACCTACGACGGCGAGGGAGATCCCGCTAATCACATGGAGGGTTTCAAAACTCTCATGATGATTCACAGCGCCTCGGACCCCCTGCTATGCCGAGCCTTCCCTGCCACACTCCGAGGTCCGGCTCGTGAATGGTACTCAAAGCTCACCCCCGGCTCCATTTACTCCTTCGACCAACTAGAAGGCAATTTTCTTGCTCACTTCGTCACCAGCCGGAAGGCGGAAAGGACCAGCGCCTCTTTACTTGGGCTCAGACAGATAGACGGAGAGTCCCTCAGAGTGTTCGTCTGGAGGTTTACCACGGAAGCAAGGGCGGTCTCCTCCCTTGATCCAGGCGTCGCCTCCGCGGCCTTTCGGCACAACGTCCGTCATGGACAGCTGAAAGCTTCTCTGGCGAAGAGACCCCCCATCGACTTTCCCGACCTCCTCAACAGGGTCGAGAAATACATTAGAGCAGAAGAGGCCCTTAGCCCCGAAGACGCCAGGGAGGCCAACTCGAAGGGAAAACGGAAAGCCGAAGAAGTCGAGCCATCAAAGAAAGCTCCGAGGGACGCGGGGGCCGTAAAAAAGATCCTGCCGATCCCCCGCTTCGAGAAGTACACTCCCTTGACGCATAACGTATCCGCCATCCTCTTAGAAATCGAAGACAAAGGCATTGTTCGACTACCTCCCCGACCCAACAACGGCAAGAACCGAGATCAGCGCTTCTACTGCTGCTTCCACAGAGACCATGGGCACGACACCGATCAATGCCGGGCCCTGAAAGACGAGATTGAGGAACTCATCTCCAGGGGGTACCTCCGAGAATTCACCCGAGAAGTCCCGCGGGATCGACGAGATACTAGGAACCGGAGACACTCGCCCCCGAACCCTACTCCGAACCACATCCAGGGTCGGGATCCCGATTCCGAGGGAGCCGCGGACCCGCCATTTATCTTACACTGTGTCCATGGAGGGCCAATGGGAGGGGAATCGAATACTTCCCGAAAAGCCTTCATCCGAGAGGAGAATGCTGTCCAAGGCAACCCCTCTCCCAAGCTACAACCCATGCCAGTCTCATTCTCAGGGGAGGACCTCGAAGGCGTTCGCCTCCCCCACTGCGATGCCCTCGTCATTAGCCTCCACATGGCTAATTGTGAAGTTCGCCGAATCCTCGTCGACAACGGCAGCTCGGTGAACATTCTTTTCCTCGAAGCCTTCGAGAATCTGAAATTACCTAGAGGCAAGCTCAAGTCGGCCGGATACACCTTGCATGGGTTCTCCGGCGTCCCTGTCATGATAGAAGGGATTGTCACCCTCGACGTTACCGCAGGATCGGCTCCCGTCAAGAGGACCGAGTCTATGGACTTCATGGTGGTCAACGTCAAGGCGGCTTACAACGCCATACTCGGCCGTCCCGGGTTATGCTCCCTCCAAGCAGTGCCTTCGGCCTACCGTCTGAAGCTCAAATTTCCCACCCCACAAGGAGTCGGCGTCGTCTGAGGCAGCCAAGAAGCAGCGCGATCATGCTACATGAACACCGTCGGGGGAGGAGTGTTCCCCCTCGACGCCGTCAAATTCAAACCAGAGAAGGACGGCCCTACCCCCAGACCTGCCGTCGAGCCGGAGAGGTTCCCCCTTGACACCAAGCACCCAGTGAATTCCTGCGAAGAACGAGCATAGGTTTTAACTTAGCTAGAAGTGAACCTTTTGTAAAGCTTTCCTTTGTAAAGGGCCGTTTTTAGCGCCCCCCCCTATCTTATACTAAGGAAATCTCATTGTATCATATTCCAAACGCCTCGGCAAATCCGACCTAATACCAGGTTAGGGGATCGACACCCAAGACTTCACCTCCCCCCACTCCGATTCCTCACGAAACGATCAGGCCGAACTACATCCCCTTCATCATTTCGTATGCTATCAACCGGAGCAAAGAGTGAAATGAATTCCTTATTCATGTTCCTTTATTAGGTGAAGAGGAAACAAACGAAGACCGTTGCAGAAATACTCCCCTCATCTCGAACAGCAGGAGGCCGCCCTCTCAAAACCCCTCTGATCCGACGAACGACCACGATTGATATACCGACCACGGAACTCTGGGCATCGGTAGGCTGCATACGTTCCGTTAGCAACACCACCATAGGTACCCCCCCTGCTCACTGACCACCCGAGGAAGGTCTCGAAACGCCCAGCATCGACCGGTAGAGGTGTATCTCCACCCCCTTCTCCACTAGCACATCGCGAAGTCGCTTCTCAGAGGAGGGCCTCTGCACCAAGGAACTCGACATAGCTTATCCAGGTCCGACTCCCACGAGTTCCCCGATCCAACGTCGCCCTCCTCAGACGACTTGCCCCTTCACCAAGGGCTTCGGACATGTTCTTGTAACAGCTAAAGGCCGCCTCGGCGGTGCGGGCCCTCTCACGGTACCAAGCCAAAGTGGCCTCCAATGCCTCCACCTTGCTCCGGAGCCACGCCACGACGGAACGACGGGGGTCCACCTCGGGAAGGAAAGCCACAACCTACAAAGAGAACCAACTCGAAGCACATAAGCAAGGAGATTCGGAAATGTCCGGCGCCAAAACACTTGACAAGTCAAAGATGCTTTTTTATAAATTTTGCTGCTTCTTACAAAAAGGCGGTGGCCAGTCCGCGGGAGGCAAATACAATCGAAAGGGGGGAAAAAGAAAGAAAGGCAAAACTATACAACTCAATTTCCCACCTCGTCATCGATCGGGTTCGCCGGAGGGTCGACGGCCGGGTTGACAACGGGCCCCTCTTCGGCAGGAGTCTTCGGGGTCCCATCGATCTCCATGTCGTACTCAAAGTTGGACAGGTCGACGGTCGGATAGAAGTGCCTCACATGGCTGAGGGCCTTCGCGTAACACTCATCCTGGGCGGCGATCACCATCCGCTGACCCGCATCCGTCAGCTCTTTCCTCTCCTTGGCGAACGCAGCTGTCAACTCCCCCTTCTCCTTCGCCAACTTCCTCTTCAAGGAGGCCACCCTCTTCCCCCACTCGGTGTCGTTGGCCTCGAGCTCCAGCTTCATCTGCTGCTCCCTCTGATGCGAACCCTCGAGCTCGATCCGCATCTCCTTCATCTCTCGCTCGCTCTTGTCCGCCCGAGCACGTTCTTGCGACAGGGACGCTTTGTAGAGGTTCTTTACATTAGCTCCCTGCATACAAGCCTGCGACCGAAAGGCACAGATAAGAAGAAAACTCCTGAAGCAAGATTAACAGAAAGGAGGAGGTCGGCAAGCTTACCAACACGGTGGCCTGCGCCAAGCGCGTAAATGCCACCTCTACGGGCTCGCTCTCCATCATCTGGCGGTCGCGAGGCGTCGCCAGCTTCTCCACCACCTCTACGGCCTGGGCTTCCTCGGTCAGACAGTCACCCATCCGAACCGACCAGTCCGGCGCCCACCGTTGCCGCAACATCTCCACCACCGGGTCCTCCTCCTCAACCTCTACCAAGGGACCTTTCCCCTTGTCGAGATCGGATGCCCTCGCTGGGCCCTTATCCTTCGAAGGGGCAGCCCCTTGCTCGACTCCGAACGGGTCCTCTTAACCCTCGGCTCGAGCGGTACCTCCGAAATAACAAGGGACGGCTCCCTCGGCCTCTTCGCCGCCTCCCCCTTCTTCTTCTCGGCATTCTCCTTCTTCATGGCGAGCCTCCTTCCTTTAATCGATGCCTCATCCATATCTACAGAAAAAACCATTAAGAACAATGAGCAAGAAAGTACGAAAGGATCGAGAGAAAAGAAACAACTACATACGCAGAACGGCTGGGCTCAGTCCAACGCTCGCCAGGTGGACCTCCGTCACCTTCGTCCAATCAATACTAGGGGACAAACGGAGGCGCTCAACAAACCCCCACTCCTCGGCCGTCAGATCCCCCGGCCCCGGCGAAGGATGGCTCGGCTTGGAGTAATTCCATCGAGTCGGAATGTCCCAGGGCTCTTCGCTCCGGATCACCAGATATTTTTTCTTCCAATCCTTGATGGAGTCCGGGTGGCTGTGAACAACCTTCCTCCTACTCCGGGGGGAGATATAGTAAACACCCTCAGCTGCCGAACTAATCATCAGCGTCGCTCGGAACACGTTCAACCGCAGGGGTACCTGTTGTTCCTCGCACATCAGTACAAAACAGATTATCTGCTTCCAAGAGTTCGGCCCATACTGCATCGGTGCCAAGGAGGCCCAGTTCAGCACTTCCCGAACAAACGGGTGGACTGGCAGCCTCAGTCCAGAAATGAACGCGTCCACTGGGAAGACACAATACCAAGCAGATAGGGGATCGGTTGGGCGCAGAGTAGAGCTCGGCAGCATCAATTCGTAGCTAGGACCTATGTGGTACGCCAGCTGCAAAACCTCCAAGTCCCCGCCATCCAAGACGGTCAGAATCGCGTCCATCAACACCCTCTTCCGACTCGGTGAAGAGGCCTGCACACCAAAGAGCTCCTTGTCGGATAGGTCGTCGGGATATTGACGGAAATGCTTCGGCTGCACGGGTGAACCTGTCCACAAGTTGCGGTAGACAGACCCCTGGCTCGAACCACCAGTCCTCGATCCTACCTTCCTCGGAGCCTTCTTCCTCTTCTTGGTTCGCTCCGGCGAGGGAACGAATAAGGGCCCCCGACCAGTCAGCATGGAACTCGGACCTGCACCCTGAACTGTGGATCTCCTTACGGTGCCACCCTTGCCTCCCTCTCCCTCGGAAGTCAACTCCAAAACACGGACGCCGTCCGAACCATCATTCGCTTCCTCCGACTCGCTGCTCTCCACCACGAAGGGACGACGAGAGCGCAACAACCTCGCACCATATACCTCCTCCTCACCTACTGGTTCCTCCCACGAAACCGTATCAGAAGACTCATCAACGTGTACTGACTCCTCCTCGAGTACGGGCTCCTCCCAGGACGTCGATTCGGAGATGGGATTCACTCCCCCCTAGACGTCGACGCCGACGAGCCAGACTGAGCCCTATCCATCTATGCCTAAACTAAGCCGACTTACCAACTCACCTGGGGTTACTTTGGAAGGGCGAGCCTAGTACAGCGAGCTGCAAAGATGAGCGCTGAAGGGTTGAGAAATTTTTTGAAAAAAGAAAGCAGCAAGAAAGGAGTGGACTGATGGGGGAGAGGGGGGAATATTTATAGGAGGTAGAAGCGACTCCTCGATTTCCGCGAGTACTGTTCACCTATTTGACATGCAACTGCCGCCTGGGAATTCGCGCCACGTCCTCAAAACGTGCGCTGCTGACATCATCCAATGACATACTGGCAGCCAGACGAGGAGGTCAGCTCGGAAGAAGTATTCGGGGGAGGGAACATTTTTACTTAAGATTTAAGGCGCCGTCCTTAGACAGACGCCCCGGGCTCCGAGGCGGGGTCGTTTCCCTTTCACCCGTGAGCAGCTCGGGGCTTACAGCTTCGTCGGCCTAAGACCCGAACTGTTCAAGGGTGAGACAGAAACCGCCATCACCTGGATCCCTATTGAAATGCAGAGTAGTCAACCTCCAATCGGAGAACGACTCATCTATCCGAGGCCCAAAGCGTTAAGACGCCGCCCTCGGCGAGCACCCCGGTCGAAAGCAGATCAACACTCAGAGATCGAGAGAAGTGCACCATTCCGAGCCAGTTGATGCAACTGCAAAGGTTCGGCCTGCTCTGGCAACGGGACCCTCGCAGTTGCAAACAACTGGCCCGGAACGCCCTTCACCTCTTCCGGAAGGACAGAACCTTCACAGTTGCAAACAGCTCACCCCTCAGAGTTCGGTCGTTGCCCCTCTCGCCCTAATCCCCCCTGGATCTAGCTGCCGTGTCAGGGCAATCAGATCCAAGAGAAGATCCGGGCGACAGAGAAACCACCTCTCCGACACAACCGGGAGTAAAAAGTGGCAAGAGACAGGCGTCCGCCGAAGCAGACACCTTTAAAGGCCAATAGACCACCCTTGCTTTGATCTGACCCACTACGGAAAGGGGGGGGTACTTATAGCCTCCCCCAGGGGCCGACCTTTATGACACGGGGAAAACCAAACGACGGAAGACCATGCGCCATACATTTATTAGGCGGCGCCATTAAAGTACCTGGGAAATTGGAACCTCACACAGATCCCAAGGTGCCCCCAATGCTCCGCAAAGACGGCAGACTACCCTGCTCAGCATTCCCAAGGCACACCGGTTCGCCCACAATCTGGCCGGCCCATGAACCCCTCGCCAGCTCGAGGCCAGTTTCTAGCACCAGAAAAGTCTTCTCAGGAAGGCTCCACGGCTCGCCACCACCCTTACCAACCCGTAATCCCTCGCCAAGCTCGAGGTCAGGTCTGGCACTAGGGTAGTCTTCTCAGGAAGGCTGAACGGCTCGCCATCCCCCTTGTTGGCCCATAAGTCCCTCGCTAGCTCGAGGTCGGGTCCAACACCAGGGTAGTCTTCTCTGGAAGGCTCCACGGCTCGCCATCACCCTTACCAACCCGTAATCCCTCGCCAAGCTCGAGGTCAGGTCCGGCACCAGGGTAGTCTTCTCAGGAAGGCTCAACGGCTCGCTTGTTGGCCCATAAGTCCCTCGCCAGCTCGAGGTCGGGTCCAGCACCAGGGTAGTCTTCTCACGAAGGCTCCACGGCTCGCCATCGCCCTTGCCGACCCGTAATCCCTCGCCAAGATCGAGGTCAGGTCTGGCACCAGGGCGGTCTTCCCAGGAAGGCCAACGGCTTGCCATCCCCCTTGTTGGCCCATAAGTCCCTCGCCAGCTCGAGGTCGGGTCCAGCACCAGGGCCTTCTTCTCAGGAAGAATCACCGGCTTGCCATCACCCTTGCCGACACATAATCCCTCGTCTTCTCGAGGTGCGGTCGAGCACCAGGGTACTCTTCTCAGGAAGAAACAACGGCTCGCCATCACCCTTACCGACACGTAATCCCTCGTCATCTCGAGGTTTTGTCGAGCACCAGGGCCCTCTTCTCAGGAAGAAACACCAGTTCGCCATCCCCCTCACCGACACATAATCCCTCGTCTCCTTGAGGTTCAGTCGAGCGCCGAGGTACTCTTCTCAGTAGGAAGCAATGGCTCGCCATCAACCTTACCGCCTAACAGGCTCTCGCCGGCTTGAGGATCGCTCTAAACAATCAGGACGCCCCCCTCAGGAAGACCCAGGGGTTCGCCATCCCATTTTTTTTACACCCGTAGACACTCCTCCACGGCTAGCTCCCGCACCCCCGTAGGAGTGGGGGGCTTGTGTGGTAGGGTAAAAATGGCTTAGGGCCCAACCATGGCCCAATACAACTCTCACTCAGAAATGGTGAAAACAGCGGTTCAGATCGGCGCCGAACCTCCCCTACAGGGTCGGCGCCGAGTCTCCAGTTCACCCCCACAGATCCGGACTCCTCGTGTCCGATGAGCGACTATGGCCCTCGGCCTCCGATCCACGATAGCCCTCCAAGCCGTCCTACCATCCTGGTGTAGAAGGAAGATGACTTGGCGCAGCCCAGGCCCTCAGATCCTCCCAGGAGCACAGGAGCCCCACGATCAGCCATGTCAGCTCCAAATACCACCAAGAGTTTTGCCACGTCAGCCCTATACCACTCCTGGTATTGCCACGTCAGCCCTAAACCCCCTGGGCCCTCTGCCACGTCAGGCCCATGGGCTTTCGGGTCCAGACCCGGCCCCCAAAATGGAACCAAACCCGGTTGGGGTTCTCTATAAATACTAGACCCTCACCCACCTTTTTGGAGGTAATCAATCTTTTTCCACTTAAATTCACCTAGTTATTGCTACTCTCTCACAGAGACTGAATAGATCGTCGGAGGGTCCGCCACCGGGACAAACCCCGGTGTTTCAGGACCGTCTGCAGGTACACAAGACCTCGGATCCGAATCTTCTGATCCGAGCCCAGATCTCCGAATCACCCTGAGGTCGCCACAGGTTTCGCCCGGTCAGCCAAGGGTCGTCAGACGAGCAGCATTCTCCTTCAAATACAAATTGAGTCCGAACTCACACCTGGTGCATCCACACGTCTCCCAAAAATAAACCGCATCAGTTTCTAATTTAGGAGTAGAATATGCATGATAGTTGATATATGATTCATTTGGTTGAAATTGAATTGGTATTATGAGGTTACATGCAAATTAATGTAGAAATGAATCGTTAAATTTGATTGATTGTGGTGAATGCAAATTGCTATGCCATTCCTTAAATTGTTATGATTGCTAGTTGAAATGCTAGAATTGAAATGAGTTATATGAAATTGATGCATGTCGAGATATGATTAGAATAATGCAAATATGTTGTTTGTTGAGAATGTGGCAAAGAAGGGTGGTTCTAACTTCAAATTATCTATTTTTCGAGTATAGAGATTTTTGTAAAGTAATTTTGATAAAAGAAAACAGTTATGGAAAATTGATTGAATATGTGTTTTGATGCATTTTAAGGATTTCATTTGAAAAATGAGAAACTTGAGAATTTGATAACATATACGATATTGTTTTTAAAAGGAATATATTCTGGAAATGATCTATATTTTTATATGGGAGTACAAATTAATTAAAAGGTCGAAAAATATATGCAATCTGCAATTGGTGAAATTGACAGTCGACTGACTACCTTTCACAGTCGACTGGAAAGTGTAAGAAATTGGTTTTCGTCGGCAGGACAGTCGACTGTCCACTTCCACAGTCGACTGCCGTTGGTGTTTGGGTTTCAAAGTATTCGCGGAACAGTCGACTGATTCCTGGTCGACAGTCGACTGAACCGACTGTGTTATTATTGATGTTTTAAAGTTTCATAAAACCGTCGACTGATTCCTGGTCGACAGTCGACTGAACCGACTGTGTTATTATTGATGTTTTAAAGTTTCATAAAACAGTCGACTGATTCTTTGTCGACAGTCGACTGATACCGACTGAGATGTTTTGATGTTCGCTGAACAGTCGACTGATAGTGTCACCAGTCGATTGAACCGAACTATTTTCTGGTTCTTAAGTTTGGATTTGATTCTTGACAAATGAAAGTTAATTAAGTTGAATATGAGATTTTATGGTCATTAATATTTGATTGAGTTTTATTGTGAAATGCACACCAGGAGGTGGAAGATGAAATTGATAAAGAAATCAGATTTAATTGTTCTCATGTTATGAGATTATAAAAGAAATATTCTGAGAAAGAGTTTGTGAACAAAAGAAATGGAAATGATTACTTGAGATTGATTATGAAATATTGTTGATCTCTAGAAAGAGATAGTTGTTGGAATCTAGAGGCTAGGCAAGACCGTAGTGACCGGCAGTATTATTTATGATTTTGAGAGCTAACCGTTGAGGGTTTAGTGTCTCTTGAGAAGTAGCCAGGTAGGCTGACTGTCTCTGTTATTTTGATTTAAGTCCGGTGGGGTAAGCTAGCTCTAGGTTGTGATGATTTTCTTTTAAAACAAATTTTGTAAGGCTGTGATGGAAGTAAGAGAAAAACATGAGTATGAGGGCCATTGGATGGGTGTTGTGAGGGTATGCACAGGCTGTCTTCACGATGCGTCGTGACATGACGTGGATACTACTCCAGAGTACCATCCCAGTGGCGACGCTTGTGGGACGTTTGGTGTCTATGGGTGGTGCTATTGTTCTAAGGCGGAGGCTGAATTACCACAAGATGTCTGCATGATGAGTCATGTCAGCGATGGAATTCCCTCCAGGCTGCCTGGACATGGGCTCATAGATCATAGAACATCTATGATACTTACCGAAATTACAGATAGATACATAGTGAAGATGTGATGAAAGTAAGAGAAAAACATTGAGTATGAGAGCCATTGGATAGCGGCGAGAGCGTATCCCAGGAATTCCCATGATGAGTCTGGGTGAGGATGCTGCTCCAGAGTACCGTCCCGGTGACGATGCTCGTGGGATATTTGAAGACTACGAGTGGTGTCATGTCTATGGTGAGAGCTGAATTACCACAGGATGTTTGCATGATGAGTCATGTCAGCGATGGGATTCCCTCCAGAGTGCCTAGGCATGAGTTCGTAGGTCAGAAAACATCTAGGATACTTACCGTAGTTACAGTAGTAGATTAAGACATGGCGAGGGATTGAACCCTACAATGATGAAGAACGATTAAGAGGCTTGCCCTCGGACCTATGTAGTATGGGATGCATAGAATCCAAACAAGTGTGCATTAGTGTCATATAATATAATAACTGCATTAAGGACTAAGTGCACCGCACAACATGACATCAACAGGATAGTCCCTTTGTAGCTTTGTTTGTGATCAAGTCTATGTTTGCTAAAGTATTTAAGAATCGTTATACTGTTTCCGGCATAGAGAGGATGGCCGTATATAATATTTTGTCAGTTGTAAGCAACTGACGCGCCCACAGTTTTATATGCAGGATTTGGAGTTACATGAAGATATAAAGATGATTGATGATGCTGTTGATTATTTAAATGTTAAAGTTGTTACAATTGTACATTCATTATTGTTGTATTTTATTGATTCCGTTGCGTATTGATGTAAAAGACTCTGATGTAATTATTGTTGAGATAAAAGTTTTAAATTCCTTGTAAAATTGTACGAAAGAAGTGTAAAGATCCTGTGGAAATCTCGAATTCAGTTGTTTTGGGATTCGGGGCATTACATCGACCACCTCAGCGATGACATTCCGAACCCTGCTCAAGGCCGCAGGCCGACCTGGCCACCTTTCTCGGCTCCCATCCTAGAAGCAGAGATCCCCAGGAATTTTTGGCCTCCCCAGTTTGAGACCTATAACGGCGAGGGTGATCCTGCTGATCACATGGAGGGTTTCAAGACCCTCATGATGATTCACAACGCTTCGAATCCCCTGCTGTGCTGTGCGTTCCCTGCCACACTCCGGGGTCCGACTCGGGAATGGTTCTCCAAGCTTGTCCCTGGCTCGATCTTCTCGTTTGACCAGCTGGAGGCCAACTTCCTGGACCACTTCATAACCAGCAGGAAGGCCGAGAAGACAAGCACGTCCTTAATAGATCTCCGACAGAGGAAGGGAGAGTCACTCCGCGACTTCATCCTGAGGTTCACCACCGAGGCGAGATCTGTCTCCTCCCTCGACATCGGGGTCGCCTCAGCGACCTTCCAGCACAATGTCCGGCACAACCAGCTAAAGGTTTCCCTGGCCAAGAAGCTGCCCCTAGACTTCTCCGACCTACTCAACCTAGTCGAAAAGTACATACAGGCGGAAGAGGCCCTGAACCCAGAAGGCACCAAAGAGGCCCCGGGGAAGGGGAAGCGCAAGGCCGATAAGATCAAGCTCACCAAGAAAGTAGAAAAAGAAGGGGTTGGCTTGAAGAGGGTCCCCCCATCCCTCGCTTCGAGAGGTGCACACCCTTGACACAAAATGTGTCGGCAATATTCTTAGAAATAGAGGACAAGGGACTCGTCCGACTGCCCCCTTGTCCGAGCAGCAACAAAAAGCGAGACCAGCGATTCTACTATCGCTTCCACCGAGATCATGGGCACGAAACCGACCAGTGTCGGGCCCTGAAAGACAAAATTGAGGCCCTCATCCTACGAGGATACCTTTGTGAGTTCACTAGGGAAAACCAGAGGGACTGGAAGGATACGAGGAACCGGAGGCCTTCGCCCCCCACTCGCACTCCGAACCGTCATCCCGAGAGAGATCACGAAACCGGGGGGACCAAAGGGCAGGCCATTCTACATTGCATCCACGGGGGACCCATGGAAGGGGAGTCTAATACTTCCTGCAAGGCATTCGTCCGAGAGGTGAATTCCGTTCGAGACCTCCCGTCTCCCCGGACTCAGTAACTTCCCATCTCTTTCTCAGGAGAGGACCTGGAGGGCGTCCGTCTTCCCCACTGCGATGCCCTCGTCGTTAGCCTCGACATGGAAAACTTTGAGGTCCGTCGGATCCTCGTCGACAATGGGAGTTTGGTGAACATCCTCTTCCTTGAAGCCTTTGAGAACCTAAAATGCCACGGGACAAGCTCAAACCGGCCGGATACACCCTGCACGGGTTCTCAGGCGTGCCAGTTGTGATAGAGGGGGTCGTGACCCTAGATGTCACCACGGGTACGACACCTCTCAGGCGGACCGAATCAATGGACTTTATGGTGGTAAACATCAAGGTGGCGTACAATGCTATTCTCGGCCGACCCGGTCTTTGCTCCCTTCAGGCCGTGCCATCAGCCTACCACTTGAAGCTGAAATTTCCCACAAAGCAGGGGGTCGGTGTAGTCCAGGGCAACCATAAGGCTGCATGGTCCTGCTACATGACGGCGGTCAGAGGAGGTGTATTTCCCCTCGACGCCGTCGAGCTCCAGCCAGAAAGAAGCCAACCAGATTCTGAACCAGTGGACGAACTGGAGGAAGTCTCATTCGAGGCAGAGGACGAGTCGAAGTGGTTCCGAGTGAGCCGCTCCCTCGCCAACAATCTGAAGTTGGACCCGATCACATGCATCCGCCGCAACATTGAACTCTTCGCCTGGAAGCCATCCGATATGCCCGGGATATCCGAAGACCTGATCATGCATAGGCTGAGCGTGATTCTAGGTTTAAAGCCGGTTGTCCAGAAGTGCTATAAGTTTGCCCCGGAGAGGCAGCAAGCGGTAAAGATAGAGGTGGACAAACTGTTGTCTGCCCGATTTATCCAAGAGGTCAGCTACCCTGAATGGCTAGCGAACGTCGTCATGGTGAAGAAGGCGAGCGGAAGTTGGAGGATCTGTATAGACTTTACGGATCTGAACAAAGCATGCCCCAAAGATTCCTTCTCTCTTCCCAGCATCGATGCCCTCATCGACGCGACGTCGGGTCATGAGCTCCTATCCTTCATGGATGTCTTCTCAGGCTACAATCATATCCGGATGTTCCTGCCAGACATAACAAAGACATCCTTCGTGACTGACCATGGTCTTTTCTGCAACCGCGTTATGCCTTTCGGGATGAAGAATGTCGGAGCCACTTACCAGCGGCTCGTTAACCGAATCTTCAAGAACCTGATCGGTCGCAACATGGAGGTTTACGTCGATGACATGCTCGTCAAGAGCCAGAAGGGGCAGGACCACGTCGCCAACCTCGAAGAAGCCTTCGGCATCCTCCGGACCCATAATATGAGGCTCAACCCCGCCAAATGCGCCTTCGGCGTCTCCTCCGAAAAATTCCTTGGGTTCTTCGTTAGCCAGCGTGGCATCGAGGAAAACCCTGAGAAGATCCATGCCATAATAGACATGGCGCCGCCGCAAAACGTCAAGGAAGTCAAGAGGCTTATGGGAAGACTGGCAGCCATCGACCGTTTCCTCTCATAATCTGGAGAGAAGTCTCTCCCCTTCTTTAAGGCTCTGTGCAGAACGGGGGGCTTCGAATGGGGCACCCCTCAACAAGAGGCGTTCAAGCAACTGAAGCAGTACCTGGCCAACCCGCCTCTCCTTAGCAAACCCGAGCCGGGCGAGCCACTCTGGCTGTACCTATCAACCTCATAAAGTGCCCTCAGCACAGTCCTCGTCCATGAAGATGACGGAGTTCAGAAGCTGCTATACTATGTGAGCAAGGTCCTGCTCCCGGTCGAGACGAGGTACGCAAGAATAGAGAAAATGGCCCATGCTCTGGTCATGGCCACCCGAAAGCTCCGCCCTTACTTCCAGGCGCACTCTATCCAAGTGCTGACCGACCAACCACTCAAGACCGTCCTTCACAAACCAGAGAACTCTGGCCGCTTAGTCAAGTGGTCGATCAAGCTGAGCCAGTACGACATCAGCTACCAGTCGAGGACGACAATCAAAGGACAAGCCCTCGCCGAGTTCATCACCGAATGCACCATTTCCGAACAGATCAACATTGATGATTCGGATCGGTGCTGGGATCATCCTGCGAGGCCCCGACAACTTCCTCCTCTAGTACTCCCTCTGCCTCAACTTTCCGGCCTCCAACAACGAGGCAGAATATAAGGCCATAATTGCTGGACTAACCCTGGCGCACCAGGCTGGCGCGAAGCAAATCAGGGCCTTCAGTGATTTTCAGCTCGTGGTCAATCAGATCACCAGAGAGTACGAGGCTCATGATGATCGAATGATCCGATACTTGGCCGTGGTCTGGTGGCTCTTAACATCCTTCGACTGTTCCACAGTCCTTAGGGTTCTGAGAGAGCAGAATGCCCAGGAAGACGCCTTGTCAAAACTTGCCTCTTCGTCCTTCGTAGGTCTCGATCGAACAGTACTCATCGGGTCCTCCTCAAACCGAGCATCGACCACCCCGAGGCAATGTGTGTAAACAACGGAGCTCCCCCGAATGACCGGACCACCTCCATCCGAAGGTTCCTGCTGGAGGGCAAGCTCCCTAAAGATCGGGCCGAAGCAAGAAGAGTCAGGGTTCGATCTGAAAGGTTCGTCATGATTAACGACGTCTTTTTCAAACGCTCGTACACCCTGGCTGACGGGAAACCCTTCCTCCGCTATCTCGCCAAGGAGGAGGCTAGCTACGCACTTAAAGAGCTTCATGAAGGGATCGGTGGATGTCACATGGGCAGCAGATCGCTCGCCTGAAAGGCTCTGAACTACGGTACTATTGGCCAACAATGTTACAAGACTCCCAGGATCTAGTCAAGAAGTGCGGTCCACGCCGAAGATTCTCCCCGATCAGGAGGCTTCCACAGGCCAATCTTCACTCGCTGGCCAGTCCGACGCCCTTCGCTATGTGGGGGATGGACTTGGTTGGCCCCTTTCCCATGGCAACCAAACAGAGAAAATTCCTGATAGTCGCCATCGATTACTTCACAAAATGGATCGAGGCCGAGCCCCTGTCAACAATTACCGAGCACCAAACCCAACAGTTCTTCTGGAAAAACAACATTTGTCGGTTCGGGATTTCGCTGGTCCTTATCACAGACAACGGAACCCAATTTGTGGGCTAGAACTTTTGTAGATTCTGTGAAGACATCGGCATCCAGCAGCGCTTCTCCGCCATATGCCATCCCCAGTCAAACGGTTAAGCGGAGAACGCGAACCGGTAGATACTCGATGGCCTGAAAAAGCGCCTCGACGGCTCCTCCAAGGGACAGTGGGTAGAAGAATTTTCAAGTGTGCTATGGGCGCATAGGACCTCAAAGAGAATCTGTACAGGCGAAACACCGTTCAACTTAACCTATGGGACGGAGGCGGTTATTCCCGTGGAGGTCGGCCTCCCTTCGCCGCGCATAATGTCCTTCGACGAAGCCAACAACTCATCAGGCCTCAGGGCCAACCTGGACCTCGTTGACGAGGTCAGGGAGAAGTCTGCCGTGAGGAGGAGCATCTACCAACAGCGGGTCAAAAGGTTTTACAATAAGAAAGTCCGCCCCACTGGCATCAAGGCCGGAGACCTTGTGCTTTGCAAGCTGTCCGTCTCCGATCCCGCGAAAAAGAGAAAGCTGGCCCCCAATTGGGAAGGCCCATACAAGGTAGCGGAAGTGATACGACCAGGGACGTACCAACTGGTGGACATGGAGGGCCGAGCAGTCAAGAGACCCTGGAACACCAAACATCTAATCAAGTTTTTCGAAGCACAGAAGTAGGGTTTTTTAGTTTATTAACACTTTTGTAACCTACCCTAAGTAATAGGCTGTTCGTGCCTCTCTACATATATAAAAAGATGCAAGTAAAAGAGCTCCGGTGTAAACCTGAATTTTCCTAACCCAAACCCGCCTCGGCGGGTCCGAACCCATTTCGAGCATGTGGGTAGCTTTCTCAAGCTATGGCGCCCAAGTCAGAATGCTTGGCGCCGACCCACACCCTCCTCGGCGGTCCCAAACCAATTTTGAGCAAGTGGGTAGCTTTCTCAAGCTATGGCGCCCAAGTTAGAATGCTTGGCACCGACCCACACCCTCCTCGGCGGTCCGAACCCATTTTGAGCATGTGGGTAGCTTTCTCAAGCTATGGCACCCAATTCAGAATGCTTGGCACTGACCCACACCCTCCTTGACGGTCCCGAACCAATTTCGAGCAAGTAGGTAGCTTTCTCAAGCTATGGCACCCAAGTCAGAATGCTTGGCACCGACCCACGCCCTCCTCGGCAGTTCCGAACAAATTTCGAGCAGGTGGGTAGCTTTCTCAAGCTATGGCGCCCATGTCAGAATGCTTAGCGCCGACCCACACCCTCCTCGGCGGTTCCGAACCAATTTCGAGCAAGTGGGTAGGTTTCTCAACCGATGGCGCCCAAGTCAGAACGCTTGGTGCCGACCCACACCATCCTCGGCGGTTCCGAACCAATTTCGAGCACATAGGTAGCTTTCTCAAGCTATGGCACCCAAGTCAGAATGCTTGGTGCCGACCCACACCCTCCTCGGCAACTTTCTCAAAACAGATTGCCAAATCAAAAAGAGAGAAAACATTAAACTCTTTATTCATATTCTTTTATTGATTAAGCACCACCAGGAGAACAAGAACGTTACAAGCCACTCCCTCAGCTAAAAAACTTCTCAACGGCCCTCAGGGCTGACACACGATAGCTCGAATTCGACCGAGCAGCTGGGGCCTCCTGCTTCGTCGCCGTGATCTTTGGGTTCGGCCAAAGTTGACACACCAGCCACGGAGCTCTGGGCATCGACCGGCCTGGTATACCTCAGCAGCATAATTGGCGCGGCGGTGCTCTCTACTCGGTGACCACCCGAAGAAGAGGACGTCCTCACCCCGAATATGCCCAGCATCGTCTTATAACGATGTATCTCCATCTCCTTTTCCACTATGACATTGCGGAGGAGCCTCTCTGATGAGGGTCGCTGCACCGATGCACTCGACATGGTGTGCCCAATACCGACGCTGCCTAGGTCACGATCGACCATCACTCTCTTCAGCTTGGACGCCTCCATACTCAGTGCCTCAGACTTGTTTCGATAATAGTGAAAAGCAGCGTCCTGGTCGCGAGCTTCCTTCCGATATCGGGCTAAAGTGGACTCCAGGACTTTGATCTTACTTCGAAGCAACATCTCCTCGGATTGCCGAGGGTCTGCCTCAAAAAAGGGAGGCGGCCCTAACAAGGAAAAACAACCGTCATTCCGATGCCAACCGATCTTAGCGTGAAAATCTCAAAATAAGTCAGAAGGTTCGGTCGGCGAAGCTACACTTCCCCAAAATAAACGGTCGAAGTCAAAACACTTGGCCAAACAAAAATCTTTTTTCATAAATTAAGTTCGTCATACAAAAATTGCGGTGGCCAGTCTGCGGTCGGCAAATACATGGATAAAACAAAAGAGGAGAAAGCAAAAACAGTAAGGAGGCGAACTACTTATTTCCCCACCTCTGGCTCGACCTGGTCGGGGAAAGGATCCACAGCGGGGTCGGAAAGCGGCTCGATCTCCTCACCCTCCTCAGGGGTTTTGGGCGGCGGCTCGATCACCATGTCATAGTCGAAGCCGGACAGATCGAGGGTCGGGTAGAAGTGCTTCACATGACCCAGTGCCTTGTCATAGACCTCGTTCTGGGCCTCGGTGAACAAGTCCTGGGCCTTAGTGGTGAGAATCTTCTTTTCCGTGGCGAATGCCTTCTTCAGCGAGCCCATCTTTCGAACGCATTCGCTCTCCATAGAGGCGAGCTCGGCCTTCATCGCTTGCACCCTCTTGTACGAGGCCTCGAGCTCAATCTTCAACTCCTTCATCTCCCTCTGGTAAATATTGGCTCGCTCCCTCTCGTGTGCCAGGGCCTTTTCGTGGAGCCTCATCACCTGGCCCCCCTCCAGACAAGCCTACAACACAAGTGGAAAGGGGTCGGAAGAGGGGATCGGATCGTACAAAAAGTGGTAAGCGAAGGAAAAGTAATTCTTACCAACACGTTCGCCTGCGCCAACCGCATGCAAGCCACCTCCAGAGTCTCGTTGTTCATACTCTGTCGATCCCGGGGAGCCGCCAGCTTGTCGGCAACCTCGATGGCCAGGGCGCTCTCGGTCAAGCTGTTGCCCTTCCTTACCGACCAGTCCGGGGCCCACGGCTGCAACATCTCGTCGCCCACAATTTCAGTAGCGTCGGCCTGGAGTGGAGGAACCTTCCCTTTTGCGTACTCG
This sequence comes from Hemerocallis citrina, assembly GCA_017893485.1. Lineage (NCBI taxonomy): Eukaryota > Viridiplantae > Streptophyta > Magnoliopsida > Asparagales > Asphodelaceae > Hemerocallis > Hemerocallis citrina. Next base: position 77,436,042 of record CM030361.1, on the reverse strand, counting down.
GTCACTCTCATCGCGCTGGGGCTCAGCGGGACGAGCACCTCCTTGCTCGACTCAGGGCGCACTTTCTTCCCCCTCGGCTCATTCGGCACGTCGGAGGCCGCCTGAGAGGGCCCCCTCGCTCTTTTCCCCTGCTCTCCCTACTCGACCTTCTGCTTCTTCAGGGCGGTCCTCCTTGCCTTGATCGATTCGGGATCCATGCCTGCAAAAAGACCCATTAAGAACAATGAGCGCAAAAGAATACTAGAACAAGAAAAATGGAATAAACAACATACTAGACGTGGCCGGGCTCAGTCCGACGCGGGCCATGTGACTTTTTGTCACCTTCGGCTAGCTTATACTGTTGCCCTTCTAAAGACGTTCGACGTATCCCCACTCCTCGGCGGACAGATCTTCGGCTTCGGCGCCTTGAAGTTTGGTTTGTAAAAATTCCATCGAGTAGGAATGTCCCAAGGCTTCTTGCTCCAGATGACGAAATACTTCTTCTTCCACTCCTTTATCGAGTCCGGGTAGCCATGGACTACCTTCCCCCCGCTCCGAGGGGAGACATAGAAAATACCCTCGAACTCCCCAGACGAGCTAATCCCTAGCATCGCTCGGAAGACATCCAACCTCAATGGCACCTTCCTCTCCTTACACAGTAGCACGAAGCACACCATCTGCTTCCAGGAGTTTGGCCCATACTGCATCGGAGCCAGCGATGCCCAATTCAGCACTTCTTGGATAAAGGGGTGGATCGGCAACCATAGTCCGGAGCCGAATGCATTAGCCGGGAAGATGCAATACCACTCGGACAGAGGATCGGTTGGCCGAAGCCCCGGGCTTAGCAACATCAACTCAAACCCTTGCCCAATGTGAAAGGCCGAGCGGATGACGTCCAAGTCCTCCGCCTTCAGGATTGACGGTGTGGCATCCATCTTTATCTTTTGATGGTTCGGCGAAGAAGGCTGAATCCCATATAAGACTTTATCTGAGAGGTCGTCGGGGTACTGCCTGATCGACCTCGGCTGCGACAAGAAGCCTGTTGACAGGTCACGAGCGGGGATCGTCCTGTCGGGGCTACTGGGCATCGTCCACTTCATCCTCATCTGCCTCTTCTTCTTGGACTTTTCCGGAGAAGGGGTGGCCAGTGGCTCGAGGATGGTTGCCATCGAAGAAGAACCTACCCCCTTGCCCTTCCTCCGAATTGTCAACACTTCCCCCTCTCTTCCTTCCTCACTATCGTCCGACACCAAGTCCAACACCTCTACTTCCTCCGACCTGTCGCTGTCCTCCTCCTCCGAGCCACTACTCTCCACGAAAAATGGCTTCCTAACACGAAGGGACTTCGCATCATACACCGTGATGTCCACCTCCCAAGACATCGAATCGGAGAGGCATGTGCATCGGTCGTTTTCCTCCCTCGAAGTCGAGACCGAAGAACCGGACTGAGCCCTAGACATGCTAAAGAAAAAGAACAACAAACTAACCTGCTCGGCTTCGGCGACGGACAAACGGGATACAGGATCTTAGAGATAGAAGCTCTGGGGGCACTATTTCTAGAGAGAGAGAGTGAGAGTGAAGAATAAGAGAGGGGGGGGGCCAGGGGAGTATTTATAGTGGGCCAGGGGACTCCTCGATTTTCGCAAAACGACACCTCAATTTTTGCAAAATGGCTCCTACAAATTTGCAAAGGTGACATCATCAAGACACGTGGCAAACGACCCTTCGGTATCAGCACAGTGCTCGTCCGGCCGAGGCTACTCAAGCTCCCGGATTGCTCTCCTAAACCAAGGGGTGGACGTTCGGCATCGACCTCGAGCAGGGCCCTGGCCTCTTCAGGCCATGCGACCCACTACGCTCGGCGACGACCCCCAAGTTTGTTGATTCTTGATTTTGATGATTGTTGTGCTAAATCTAGACTATCTAAATAACTAGACTAACTAGACACAAATTATAAAACCTCGCAAGTGCACGAATCGTTTATAGAATCGTAGTAATAGCAAGGGTCGATCCCACAGAGATTGCAGACCTCAACTTACTAATCAATAAAACTAATAATAAAAATTAATAAGATTTGTCATAATTATTCGAAAAGAACTAAAAGATTAATACTAGGATGAGAGGTGTTGAATCACAAATATCTCTAGAATAGTTGGGTTGTTGATCTCTACCAATAGTTAATAATGCTAAGCTACCTTCTGAACTTACTTCTAATTACTCATGTTTGTTCACTTCAAGGGCATGGTATCTACTCCTTAAAGTAATGTTTCCCTAAACCAAGAATTAGGCATGGTATCTACTCTAATTCGTTTCTTTCCGTAAGTATCTAGCATGGTATCTACTAAGTTATACTTAGAGAAAACATAAGAACAGTGGAAACGAACAAACACTCAAGGTCCTAGAAATTGATATCAGATCTAGATCCCTTAAGTTGATTAAACCAAGAATCTCTAAAGATTCCTTTGTTACAAATTATGAGCACGAGATTCGGTCATCTCAATATGCTCATATAACAGATTCAGATAAATGATATCCAAACTTGAGCTTTCCAAGTTCTGTACGTCAGTCGACTGACTCTCACCTCAGTCGACTGCTCTCAGTCTTGAGAACTAGTTTGACTATCATAAACCTATACCAATTCAATTAGATTCAATCAATAAGTAACATAGAAGAGTTCAGAAGAAAATAGCATTACATAACTACGGTTTCGATCTACCCAACTATGAAATTAGTTCCACATAATAATAACTTTATTGCTTAACAAGTTTGAATACATGATCAACATAAAAGAATGAAGAGAAGAAGAAGTAAACTAATGGATTCCGGCAATATGGTCGGCTGGCTGTCACACAGTCGACTGCCTTCTGGTTGCTGGATCTTCTCTCTCCTTCTTCGATGTTGATGGAGTGATGCTCTCGATGTTTGTTCAGGAACTTGGTGATTGAGTCGCTTCCCAGAGATATATATGATGATCCCCTTTCTAAGTTGACCTCTTCTGATATTTATAGAGTACGACTGAGAATTAGGGTTTCCACTTTTTCAGGAAGATCCTTCTTTATTTGATTTGATGATTAATATCTTTCTCTTTTCTCCTTTCCTTCCTTATCTGTTCACCACGTCCACTTGGAAATACCCTGTCTTTAGATTTGATTCGCTGCATAAAATCTTGATTCAAATAGATTTGAAATTAGATGCAGGTGTATCTTTGAAGATCTTATCTATTTACTCCACCGCAGACCAGTCGACTTATCTTCAAACCAGTCGACTGAGTCGAGACTCCTGAAGATTTCATCTTTGTTCAAATCAGTCGACTGTCTTTTGGGAGTGAGTCGACTGTGTCGAGAGTTGTGGAAAATCAGCTTCTCTTGTCCAGTCGCCTGTGTTGGGGAACCAATCGACTGATCCTCTGCAGTTTGCTGTGCATTATCCTTGAAGTCCTAAATCTGCTTCGTCTTTCTGTTATAAGCTGTTTCCTATGGAAAAGAGAAAATAGTAGTTAAATACCACATATAGAGCTTTTGAATGTCTAATTATATTAAGATTATTGCTCTAAAAAGTGAATAATATTGTATTCATCAAATACCCCCACACTTAGCTTTTGCTTGTCCTCAAGCAAAGAGTGAATTTATGAACAAGGGAGTAATAATCAGAATAAACTCAACCATCAAGATTTCTTATTATGTGGACATTACAATGAAAAATATAAAACTACAAACAATTTCAGATAAAGTAAAATTGAACATACCCACTTTCTCTAGTGCAATTGTTCAGTCATAATCCCCAAACTTAATCATATTTGTCATGCGATTAATGTAGTTATAGTATGCAACTACTCAGTCTGTGATTATCCCTTTTCTCTACTACAAATCCAGTAGCAAACTAGAGGGTTTTTTTTTTTTTTTTTTTTTTTTTTTTAGTTCCTTCTTTAAAGTTGTCACTTGTCTTTTGACGCGAATGCGAAACATTTGTGATGTATCCACCTGGTTACTCAACAAGTCACAAACATTAAAGTGCTTTGCATATTCATATTTCGAGTTGCCGTTTGACGTAAAGGTAAACATTGGTGATGAATACCCCTAGTTACTAAGCGCTCAAAACATTGGAGTAGACTGACTTTATTCAAATATATACATATATTGTATCACTCTATTTACTTAAACTCGATTTAGGACTAGATCTAAAGGGAATAATTATCAGAAAAAGCATCACATTTGTTTATTATGTATAATCGCATGACTCGCACAATTTTGTAGGAAATTATGAAACTCAACAATTCTAAAGTAAATAAGTATCCTTACTATTACTTTATAAGAAATTATTTATCCTAAAAAAAATTCAAAAGATTCCAAATATAACTAACTAATACCCCCACACTTAGATGGAACATTGTCCTCAATGTTCGAAAGAAAATATAAAAATAGGCATGTGTCACCATCTAGTAGGGAGATACTGAAAATAAAAATAACTAAAAGAATAATAATGAATAACTGAAAAATAAAGGGAAAGTGTAAATACTCCCCTGAAAAATTGGGTTGCCTCCCAACAAGCGCTGTGTTTTCTGTCTTCAGCTAGACTTGATGAGGTCATGCCATGTATTGAACGGTTTGAAGATTCACATCTTCCTCTTGCGGTTCTATGCTCATCTCTATGTATGGTTTCGCTCTATGCCCGTTCACCTTAAATGATTGATTCTTTTCCTTGCTATGAACCTCCAAAGCTCCATGTGGAAAGACTTTTGTGACAATATATGGTCCATACCATCGTGACTTAAGCTTGCCTGGAAAGAGTCTTAATCTTGAGTTGTAGATCAATACCTTTTGTCCTTCATAAAACTCTTTCCTTGCTAGCTGTTTGTCATGGTACAACTTGGTTCTTTCCTTGTACAATTTTGCATTTTCATAAGCGTCGTGCCTCAACTCTTCAAGCTCATTTAGTTGTAGTCTTCTTTTATCACCTGCTTGTTTCATATCAAAATTGAACCTTTTGATGGCCCAATATGCTTTGTGCTCCAACTCAACTGGCAAGTGACAGGCTTTTCCAAACACCAAACGGTATGGTGACATGCCAATGGGTGTTTTGTATGCGGTTCTATAGGCCCACAATGCATCGTTTAAGCGCAACGACCAATCCCTTCTGCTTGTATTGACTGTCTTTTCCAAGATGCTCTTGATCTCTCTGTTGCTAATTTCCACCTGCCCACTGGTTTGAGGATGATATGGAGTTCCCACTCTATGTGTAATCCCATATTTCTTCATCAAAGAAGCAAATGGGTAGTTATTGAAGTGGCTCCCTCCATCACTTATTATTGCTCGTGGTGTACCAAACCTAGTGAAGATGTTCTCCTGCAAAAACTTGACAATAACTTTGTGATCATTAGTTCGTGAGGGGACAGCCTCGACCCATTTAGACACATAATCTACACCAACAAGAATATATAAATAACCAAATGAGTTAGGAAATGGACCCATGAAGTCGATTCCCCAAACATCAAAAAGCTCGATTACTTGTACGTTGTGTAATGGCATTTGATTTCTAGAAGAGATGTTGCCTGTCCTTTGGCATTTGTCGCAAGTCCTGCAAAAAGAAAAAGCATCTTTGAATACTTTAGGCCAATAAAAACCAGATTGCAATACCTTAAGTGCTGTTCTCTTTGGCCCAAAATGTCCTCCACATGCATATTGGTGGCAATGTTGTAGAATACTCCTTTGTTCCTCCTCTGCCACACATCTTCTTATAATTTGATCAGAGCAAAATTTGAATAAATACGGATCATCCCAATAATAGTGTTTGCTCAGATCCACCAATCTTTTCCTTTCTTGATGTGTCATACCTGGAGGAAAAACATGAGCAGTTAGAAAATTGACAATATCAGCAAACCAGGGGAACTGTTCAGAGAGTCCAGTCGACTGGTGGAAGGACCAGTCGACTGCCCCGAGAGTTTGAACATTTATTTCAAATAGATGTTCATCTGGGAAATTTTCATTCAGCGGGGGCACAATTCTCTCTTCCTCCTGAAGTAGTCTGGACATGTGATCTGCCACAACATTGTCGCATCCTTTCTTGTCTCTAATCTCAAGATCAAATTCTTGAAGCATCAGCACCCATCTGATCAACCTAGGCTTAGCTTCCTTTTTAGCCAACAAATATCTCAAAGCAGCATGGTCAGTGAAAACAATAACTTTAGAACCAATTAAATATGATCTAAACTTCTCTACAGCAAAAATAACAGCTAACATTTCTTTTTCGGTGGTAGAATAATTTAGCTGTGCATCGTTTAGAGTTCGAGAAGCATAGTAAATAACATGGGGTTTCTTATTGATTCTTTGACCTAAAACAGCCCCTAAGGCATAATCACTTGCATCACACATGAGCTCAAAAGGATGGCTCCAATCTGGTGCCATGACTATAGGTGCAGAAATGAGAAGATTTTTCAATGTATTAAAAGCATTTGTACATTCTTCTGTCCATATAAACTCAACATCCTTAGCCAACAAGTCACAAAGGGGTTTGGAGATTTTTGAAAAATCTTTTATGAATCTTCTATAGAACCCTGCATGTCCTAGAAAACTCCTAATACCCTTAACTGTAGTGGAAGGGGGTAGTTTTGATATTATATCTATTTTGGCTTTGTCTACCTCTATGCCTCTTTTTGACACAACATGCCCCAAAACAATACCTTGTTGTACCATAAAATGGCACTTTTTCCAATTCAGCACTAAATTGCATTCTTCACATCTTTTAAGAACAAGCTGCAAATGGTTAAGGCATTCATCAAAACAAGATCCAAAAACACTAAAGTCATCCATAAATACCTCAATAAACCTTTCCACCATATCTGAAAATATGCTCATCATGCATCTTTGAAATGTTGCTGGTGCGTTGCACAATCCAAAAGGCATCCTCCTGTAAGCAAAAGTACCAAAAGGGCATGTAAAAGTGGTCTTTTCTTGATCTTCTGGAGCAATAGCAATTTGATTATAGCCACTATAACCATCTAGAAAACAATAATGACTATATCCTGCTAATCTTTCTAACATTTGATCAATAAAAGGAAGAGGGAAGTGATCTTTCCTGGTTTCATTATTTAATTTTCTGTAGTCAATGCATACCCTCCATCCTGTGGTTACTCTTGTTGGGATAATTTCATTCTCTTCATTTGTTACCACTGTAACTCCACTTTTCTTAGGAACTACATGTATAGGACTTACCCATTTGCTATCTGAGATAGGATAGATGATGCCAACATCTAGTAGCTTCAAAATTTCCGCTCTTACCACTTCCTTCATGTTGGGGTTCAGCATTCTCTGTGCCTCTCTGCTAGGTTTTGCATCGTTCTCAAGGAGTATTCTATGCATGCACTTGGATGGACTTATTCCCTTGATGTCTGCAATGGTCCATCCTATTGCACTCTTGTGTTCTCGCAATACCTTCAGCAGCTTTTCTTCTTCCTGTGCATTTAAGTTTGCAGCAATTATCACCGGCAGTGTCTGGTTCTCGCCCAAAAATGCATGTTTCAAATGATCGGGCAGCTGCTTGAGTTCTATGTCTGGACGCTTCTGTACAGTCGACTGGTCCATGTCAGCAGTCGACTTGTTCTGGGTGTCTGGGTTTGGTCGACTGGTTAGAACACCAGTCGACTTACTCTGTTCATCAGTCGCCTGATCTATAGAAGAACAATTTTTATCAGACACCAATTTTTCAAATAAAGGTGCAGGCTTACCTGAATATGACTGTGGAGTTTCAAGGTGATGTACTATCTCTGCAATCTCCCAGTCATCGTATTCCTGTTCAACATGAGATAAAGTTAGAGATTGAGTGATTGTGGCTTGTAGTGGTTCAACGCTATGTACCTGAAATGTTTGATCAACAATCTCCTGCACCACATCAATATTATAGCATTCATGATCATCTTGTGGTAATTTCAGTGTATCAAACATTTTAAATTCCACTTTTTCTCCGTTTATCTTCATACTTATAATGCCCTTTTTAACACAAATTTTTATATCAGCTGTACTCATAAAGGGCCTACCTAATATGATCGGCAGAGATGATGACATAGAAGATTCCTCCATATCTAACACAACAAAATCAGCAGGCAAAAGAAAATCATTTACCTGAACTAGGACGTCTTCTAAAATACCTCTAGGTCTTTTTATGCTGCGATCAGCCAATTGCAAAGTGATGGATGTTGGCTTGAGTTCCCCCAATCCAAGCTTTTCGTAAACAGAATAAGGAAGAAGGTTGATGCTTGCCCCCAAGTCTAGCAGTGCTCTTTCAAAGAAGTGCTCACCAACTTTGCAAGGAATGGTGAAACTACCTGGATCTTTCAGTTTAGGTGGTAGTTTTCTTAATAATACAGCACTCACTTCTTCTGTCAAAGCCACATCCTCCTTAACCTGAAATGTTCTTTTGTGAGTACAACAGTCTTTCAAAAATTTGGCATAAGAAGGAATTTGTTTAATAGCATCAAGTAGGGGAATATTAATTTCTACCTTTTTGAGAGTTTCAAAGACATCAAATAAATGTTGTTCCTTCTTTTTATTGACTAACCTTTGAGGGAATGGTGGTGGTATTGTCCCTACCTTTTTACTTACCTTACTTGAACCCAAATCTTTTGGTAGTTGTGTTTCTGATTTGTCTGTGCAGTCGACTGGCTTGTAAAAACAGTTGCCTGGTTTACTGTCTGGCCTATCAGTGTGTGTTCCAACTTTGTTGTCAATTATCTTACCATTTCTTAGGGTTGTTACTGCTTGGAGCTGTTCTTGACCTCCTGGGTTTGGTATGGTTTGTGAAGGGAGTTCACCTGCCTTTCTTTCGCTTAGCTCTTTTGCCATCTGACCAATTTGGGTTTCCAACTTCTGAATTGCTTGCCCTTGTTGGTTGCTCGTTTGATGTTGATGTTGGAGCAGTTGAAGAACAGTGGATTCAAAATCCAACTTCTTCTGTTCTGGAGCTGGTCTTTCAAACCCTCTTCCCATTTGAGGGTTTCTTGTATGTCCTTGTGTGAATTGATTCCCTTGATTATTTTGATTATTGCTCCATGAGAAGTTTGGATGATTCCTCCATCCTGGGTTATATGTGTTCGAGTATGGATTGTTCTTTGGTGGAAATACTCCTCGACCCACATAGTTCGCATGCTCCTGATCTGTGAAAGTAGACATGGGACATGTATCAGTTGTGTGATCTAAATGAGAACAAATTGCACACATTTCATTTGTTTGATTTTTAACTCCACCCATTGTCGACATTGCATTAACAAGCATATCAATTTTCTTATTCATGTTTGCCATTTCTAATTGAATGTTATTATTATTAGAGATCTCGTAAACTCCCTGTTTTTTCGTAGGTCCCCTTCTTGTTGAGAATTGTTGGGAGTTCTCGCTAAGTTCTTCAAAAAGTTCAATGGCTTCTTCTCCACTTTTCCTCATCAAAATTCCGTTGCAAGCTGCATCAACAATTGCTTTGTTAGTGTCATTTAAACCTTCATAAAAAGCTTGTACCTGATCATCCTTAGGCAGATTGTGAGTAGGACACTTGAGAAGCTTGCTCTTGAAGTCCTTCCATGCTTCGAAGAATAGATCTCCATCTTTTTGCTGGAAGAGTTGAATCTCCCTTTTTAGCTGTTTGGTTTTCTGGGCTGGAAAGAACTCTTTCAAAAATTTCGTTGCCAATTGCTCCCATGAATTAATTGATCCTGGTTCCAAAGAATTATACCACAACTTAGCATTAAGTTTTAAAGAAAAAGGAAACAAGATTAACCTGATTTGTTCAGCGGTAAGCCCTTGGACGCTTTGTGTCCTGCAAAGATCGAAAAAGTCTTGCAAGTGAAGATGAGGCTCTTCATCTGGTTTGCCACTAAAGTGGGGAACCATACTAAGTAAATGAGGAGATAGGTGCATGTTCCCTGTGGCATTAGGTTGAAAAGCAATGCAGGACGGTTGCTCAATATTCTTAGGAGTGAATTTGTCCTGCATTGGTACTCGATTTTGTATTTCTTTAGCCATTCTTCCCTGTGAAATCTGTCTCTGTGCAGTCGACTGGGTCCGTACAGCAGTCGACTGGTTGGCTGCAACTAGCTTACCTAGTCTGTGCAAAGTTCGTTCTGTTTCTGCGTCAATAGGTAGTAGCTCTGGTCGAAGTGATCGTCTACCGTGCATTCACCGAAGTCCTGTAACCTAAAAGAAAAATTATTAATAAAAGAAAAGAAAAACTAATAAAAAATTCTACTGACTTGTAAGTTAAAATACTAAACAATCCCCGGCAACGGCGCCAAAAACTTGTTGTGCTAAATCTAGACTATCTAAATAACTAGACTAACTAGACACAAATTATAAAACCTCGCAAGTGCACGAATCGTTTATAGAATCGTAGTAATAGCAAGGGTCGATCCCACAGAGATTGCAGACCTCAACTTACTAATCAATAAAACTAATAATAAAAATTAATAAGATTTGTCATAATTATTCGAAAAGAACTAAAAGATTAATACTAGGATGAGAGGTGTTGAATCACAAATATCTCTAGAATAGTTGGGTTGTTGATCTCTACCAATAGTTAATAATGCTAAGCTACCTTCTGAACTTACTTCTAATTACTCATGTTTGTTCACTTCAAGGGCATGGTATCTACTCCTTAAAGTAATGTTTCCCTAAACCAAGAATTAGGCATGGTATCTACTCTAATTCGTTTCTTTCCGTAAGTATCTAGCATGGTATCTACTAAGTTATACTTAGAGAAAACATAAGAACAGTGGAAACGAACAAACACTCAAGGTCCTAGAAATTGATATCAGATCTAGATCCCTTAAGTTGATTAAACCAAGAACCTCTAAAGATTCCTTTGTTACAAATTATGAGCACGAGATTCGGTCATCTCAATATGCTCATATAACGGATTCAGATAAATGATATCCAAACTTGAGCTTTCCAAGTTCTGTACGTCAGTCGACTGGCTCTCACCTCAGTCGACTGCTCTCAGTCTTGAGAACTAGTTTGACTATCATAAACCTATACCAATTCAATTAGATTCAATCAATAAGTAACATAGAAGAGTTCAGAAGAAAATAGCATTACATAACTACGGTTTCGATCTACCCAACTATGAAATTAGTTCCACATAATAATAACTTTATTGCTTAACAAGTTTGAATACATGATCAACATAAAAGAATGAAGAGAAGAAGAAGTAAACTAATGGATTCCGGCAATATGGTCGGCTGGCTGTCACACAGTCGACTGCCTTCTGGTTGCTGGATCTTCTCTCTCCTTCTTCGATGTTGATGGAGTGATGCTCTCGATGTTTGTTCAGGAACTTGGTGATTGAGTCGCTTCCCATAGATATATATGATGATCCCCTTTCTAAGTTGACCTCTTCTGATATTTATAGAGTACGACTGAGAATTAGGGTTTCCACTTTTTCAGGAAGATCCTTCTTTATTTGATTTGATGATTAATATCTTTCTCTTTTCTCCTTTCCTTCCTTATCTGTTCACCACGTCCACTTGGAAATACCCTGTCTTTAAATTTGATTCGCTGCATAAAATCTTGATTCAAATAGATTTGAAATTAGATGCAGGTGTATCTTTGAAGATCTTATCTATTTACTCCGCCGCAGACCAGTCGACTTATCTTCAAACCAGTCGACTGAGTCGAGACTCCTGAAGATTTCATCTTTGTTCAAATCAGTCGACTGTCTTTTGGGAGTGAGTCGACTGTGTCGAGAGTTGTGGAAAATCAGCTTCTCTTGTCCAGTCGCCTGTGTTGGGGAACCAGTCGACTGATCCTCTGCAGTTTGCTGTGCATTATCCTTGAAGTCCTAAATCTGCTTCGTCTTTCTGTTATAAGCTGTTTCCTATGGAAAAGAGAAAATAGTAGTTAAATACCACATATAGAGCTTTTGAATGTCTAATTATATTAAGATTATTGCTCTAAAAAGTGAATAATATTGTGTTCATCAATGATTACAACACAATGCAAAGTTATTGTTCTACTTCTTAGATATTACAGGATGTACACAAAGGCAAAATGTTCAAACAAGTTCTCAAAGCAAGTTGATCAAGCAAAGCTACAAACAGAGCTCTTATAGCTAACTGATCAAGAAAGATACAAGGTTGCCAGCTTCAAAGATAAAAACAAAGGCTAAAGCTCCATCTCAAGACTCAAGTCTCAAGACAAGACCTATGCTTCAATATGTTGTATTAAGTCTTGTAACAATTGTGACTTTTTTATTTCTTTGAGTCTTAGAAATTCTGTAATAGCCTTGTCACACACACTCACACATATCTTCAAAATAATTGAGTGTTTTTCAAACTTAAAAAGATCGGAAAAAGATTGAAAAAGCTCAGCTGTTAAGTACCAGTCGACCGCCATTAGGCACCAGTTGACTGTCCTAGTACGAAACTGTCTGAACTTATTCAAACTCTGACCAGTCGACTCATAACGGCACCCAGCCGACTGTTCAAGTCGTTTCGACAGTTTACTGATTTCAAAACTTGATTTTTCAAATTCAAAAGTTTTATTTCCGTTGGTTGACAGTTGGTACAACTGTTTCTCAACGTCCAGTGATTTTAACTCTATAAATAGAGTGTAGAAATCACTTGGAAAAGGTTACAAGACAATACTCTCTGTTACAAGACAATACTCTCTTTTACAAGCTTTCAAGTACTTATTTTCAAAAAGAGAACAAGAGTTCACAAGCTTTCAAATCCTCTAAGTTTTTGGTTCTCTATCTTCAGTCCAATATAACACTGATTTCGTTTTGGACTGATTTTAGAAGTGATCTATTAGCCTCCATACACAAATCACAATCACAACAAGGCTATAGGTTGATTGTAACTCTTTCATTGTTCTTTCTTTCACTCTCGGTTTGTGAGAGTGGTCCTCTCGGTTGGAGAGTAGGGCTCTAGTGTGTAGAGTCAGGTTTTCACTCTTGGTGGAAGAGTGGGTTTCTTTCTCTAGTGGTGAGAGAGGACTACGAGTTGGACAAGGTTGTTGTTTAACGCCGTAGGGTATTCTTGTATTTTTTTCAAGAATAGTGGAAAATTTCAAGTAGGTTGCTTGGGGACTGGATGTAGGTGGGGAGGACCAAACCAGGATACATCGTGTGTACTCTGTGATTGTATTTCTCCGAACTTGCATTTCATTTACTTGCTTTTTTAAGTTCTCTGTGAAACTTGTCTGGACAGTCGACTGTGTCCCTTTTTAAGTCGACTGGTCAGACTTGTACTACATTCTCTCTGAAAACTTGTCTGGTAAGTCGACTGGTTCTTCTATAAGTCAACTGAGCAGACTCGTCTTAAAATACTCTTCTTAAATGTTGTCCCAGTCGACTGGTTTATCTTTTCAAGTCGACTGAACCGAAGAAAAGTTCAATTCTGCAATTATTTTTATAAAACACTATTCACCTCCCTCTAGTATTTCTTGATCCAACACTTGGTATCAGAGCCTGCTTGAGTGCAATGGCAACTACTTCTAATGCAAATCAATACCATGAAGGCCAATCTACACAAAGGCCACCCCTCTTCGATGGAACCAATTACAACTATTGGAAGTGTAGAATGAAGATCTACCTTCAGTCCATCAACTATGAATTATGGAACATGACGGAGACCGAGTACACCGCTCCTACCATTCCATATGCTCAATGGAATGACGACATGAAGAACCAAACAATGAACAATGCAAAGGCGATGAACGCGCTATTTTGTGCCCTTACAAAGGAGGAGTTCAACCGTGTGTCCAATGCAACAACCGCACATCAAATTTGGCACACACTCGAGGTAACTCATGAAGGAACAAATAAAGTAAAAGAATCTAAAATATCTATTCTTGTTCACAGGTTTGAAATGTTCCGCATGAAGGAGAATGAGAATGTGTCCGAGATGATTACATGGTTCACAGACATTACCAATTCACTTATGGCACTTGGAAAGACGTACACTCAAGCCGAGATGGTGAGGAAGGTACTTCGTGCACTAACCTCCGAATGGGAGAAGAAGACCACCGCCATAGAAGAGGCCAATGATTTAACACAAATTTCTTCTGAGAATCTTGTGGGAAATTTTATGGCTTATGAGGTACAACTTGAAGAGCGCAAGAAGGATGTCGAACCACAACAATCAAAGAAAAAGACATTAGCATTCAAAGCCATGTCGGACTCCGAGGATGAGGAAGAAGATGAGGAAGAGATTGTCATGTTCATGAGAAAGTTCAAAAAGTTCCTAAGAAAAGGTAAGTTTAATTAAAAATCTAAGGAATCTAGTGAACCTCCAACTTGTTTCAGGTGTAACAAGACAGGCCATATAAAGAAGGATTGCCCACTAAAGAATGCAAAATCTAAGGAAAAGGCGTCCAACTTCAAGAAGGACAAGTACACAAAGAACAAGTTCGTGAGAACAAAAAGGCATACCAAGCAACTTGGGATGATAGCGATTCTTCGTCGGAAGAAGAAATTAATGAGACAAACGAGGTTGCAAACGTGTGTTTTATGGCGTCTCAAAATCAAGTATGTAATGAGTATGATTCTAATAATTTACTTGATGCTTTCAATGAAATTTTTCAAGAACTTAAAAAAGAAAAGATTAGAGTTAAGAACTTAGAGAAAGTTACTCAAACATTTTCTCAAGAGAATCTTAACCATGATAAAGAAGGAAAATTCTTAAATTCTCATCTTTCTAGTTTAGATATGGATCTTGAGTCTCTAAAAAAAAATTATGAAGAGATATCCAAGAACGTATCTAAATTTAATAAAGGAAAAGAGAATTTAAATGATGTTCTTCAAAATCAAATGCAATCTAGTCAAAAGTTTTGACTTGGTTTTAAAAAGTCCTTTGAAAAATCTCATACTTCTAAGAACGCTAGTGTAAATAAACCTGTATCTATTTCCAGTATTAAGCATAAACTTTATGAGTTTTTTGAAAAGCCTAAAACTGTAAGTTTTCATGATAAAGGCAAATCTAAAGTTCAGACAAGTCGACTGCACCCAGCCACCAGTCGCCTGTTTAGAGGTACTGAGTCTCATTCAACGAGACAAATACCTTAAATAAGTCGACCTATACTACTTCCCAGTCGACTGAATAATAGTAAAAGTCGACTGAAAGGTGCTGTAAAGTCGACTGGACAGAGCAAATATGTATGGGTTCCAGTCAACCTGAGTTCAAAAGATAGAATTACTTATATTAATTCATATATGCTTACTGTATGTAATTCTGCAAATTTTATTTCTGCTTATGGTGGAAAATCAAACTCATCATGAGTTTGGTTTCCCACAAACTAATCTATTTTGGACCCAATGAAAGGGTACCATATTCACATTGAATATTTTATAGGTACCTAAGAGAGATCGTTGAATACTTGACAGCGGATGCTCGAAGCACATGACTGGTCATGCCAACCTCCAATCTTCGATACAAAACATTGATGGAGGAACAGTCACATTTGGTAACAACAATAAAGGAAAGGTCATAGGAATTGGTATGGTCGGTAAGCACACTAACCCCTCTATAGAAGATGTCTTATTAGTTAGTGGACTTAAGCATAACCTGTTAAGTATTAGCCAACTTTGTGATAAGGGTTATAAAATCATGTTTGAAAAAGATGCATGTTTAATTTATGATTCTACCATGCAAAATATAATTTTTCAAGGTTTTAGGGAAAATAACATTTATGAATTGTGTTTAAAAGCATATGAGTTTTCAATGATTTTTGCTTAGTAGCTTCTAATAATGATTCTTGGCTTTGGCATAGATGTTTTGGCCATGTGAATATGAAAAATCTCTCTAAATTGTCTAAGTACAACCTAGTTAAAGGACTGCCAAGACTATCCTTTAAAAAGGATAAGTTATGTGATACATATCAACTAGGTAAACAAATTAAATCTACTTTTAAAACGAAAGAAGTAATTTCTACTAGTAGGCCGCTCGAATTAATTCACATGGATTTATTTGGCCCTACTAGAGTTGCTTCTTTAAATAAAAGTAGGTATGTTTTTGTTTTAGTAGACGATTTTTCACGATTCACTTGGACTTTCTATTTAAAACATAAGAATGATGCTTTTGAAGAATTTGCTAATTTTTGTAAACGAATTCAAAATCAAAAGTCTCTAACCATAGTCATTATTAGAAGTGATCATGGTGGAGAATTTGAAAATGAAACGTTTGCAGAATATTGCAACAAGAATGGTATAACTCATTCATTTGCATTTCCTAGAGCTTCACCACAAAATGGAGTGATTGAAAGGAAGAATAGGACTTTGCAAGAATGTGCACGTACTATGCTTGTTGAAAGTATTTTTGGACTGAAGCCGTTGCTACAGCTTGTTATATTTTAAATAGAATTTTGATTAGGCCTAAGCTAAAGAAAACATGTTATGAGCTATTTTTTGATAGAATTCCTAAGGTCTATTACTTTAAAATATTTGGATGTAAGTGTTTTATTCTGAACACTAAGGATAATTTAGATAAGTTTGATTCTAGATCTAATGATGGTATCTTTGTAGGATACTCAAATAGGAGTAATGCATATAGAATCTTCAACAAGTCAACAATGACTATTGAAGAATCCATGCATGTTGCATTTGATGAATCTTTGTCTTCATCGACTTTAATTGAAGATGATGAAACTAATTCGTCACCTTTCAATAAAGTAATTATATCTTTAGAACAAACTCGTCTTGCAGATAAGTCGACCGATAAGGAAGTCAAGTCGACTGCTGTAAATCAGTCGAATGATGGACTTGTCAAGTCGACTGATCCTGTTGTGATGTCTCCAACTTTATCAAAGTCTTTTGTTGAAGTTAGCGATCATCCTCACGACTTAATAATTGGTGACATTTCACATGGTATTCAGACGAGATCACATGTTAACATGATATCTCACACAGCTTTCTTGTCGGATTTTGAACCAAAGAATATACAAGAAGCGTGTGAGAATGAATTTTGGATGAATGCCATGCAAGATGAGTTAAACCAATTCATAAGGAATGATGTATGGGATTGAGTTCCACGACCTCCTGATCATACTATAATTGGTACTAAATGGGTATTCAAGAATAAGTTAGATGAATCAGGACAAGTTGTTAGGAACAAAGCTAGACTAGTTGCTCAAGGGTATAATCAAGAAGAAGGCATAGATTTTGATGAAACATATGCTCCTGTTGCTAGATTAGAATCAATTCGTATCTTATTATCTTTTGCTTGTTTTATGAATTTTACACTCTTTCAAATGGATGTTAAAAGTGTATTCCTTAATGGGTTTATAAAGGAAGATGTTTATGTTAAACAACCACCAGTTTTTGAACATGAATAATTCCCAAACCACGTTTTTAAATTGAAAAAGGCTTTACATGGTCTTAAATAAGCACATCGTGCTTGGTATGATCGATTGAAATCTTTTCTTTTAGAAACAGGTTTTGAAATAGGTAAAGTACGTAGATACTACTTTGTTTATTAGAAGAATTAAGAATGATATTTTAATCATACAAATATATGTTTATGACATAATTTTCGGTTCTACTGATAGTAATCTATGTCAAGATTTTGCTAACACCATGAAAAATGAGTTTGAGATGAGTAACATGGGTGAACTCAATTATTTTCTTGGACTACAAATTAAGCAATCACACAATGGCATATTTATTAATCAAGGAAAATATGCCAAGAAATTACTCAAACGGTTTAACATGGATAGCACGAATAGTAAGACCACACCTATAGCTACTACCACTACCCTTGACAAAGATAAATTAGGTAAGAATGTCGATCAGAAACTCTATCGAGGTATGATTGGCTCACTCTTATATATAACTGCTAGTAGACCGGACATTATGTTTAGTGTATGTTTGTGTGCTAGATATCAGCCAAGTCCTAAAGAGTCTCACTTGAAAGCTGTGAAATGCATTTTAAGATATATTAAAGGCACGTCTGATTATGGTCTATTTTATCCACGCACCGACAACTTTCAACTTTTGTCATATAGTGATCCAGATTTTGCCGGTAGTAAAACTGACCGCAAGAGCACTAGTGGGACATGTCACTATTTGGGACATTCACTAGTCTCTTGGTGCAGTAAGAAGCAAAATTCAGTATCCCTATCTACTACAGAAGCTGAATATATCGCTGTAAGTTTGGCTTGTGCCCAAATTTTGTGGATGAAACAAACCCTATTAGACTATGGTATTTCATTTGAAAAACCTTCAATAATGTGTGATAATACCAGTGCCATTAACTTATCTAAAAATCCAGTTCAACATTCACGTACGAAACATATTGATATTCGACATCATTTTTTACGTGATCATGTTTTAAAGGGAGACATTTCTTTAGACTTTATTTCTACTGATAAACAGGTAGCTAAAATTTTTACCAAACCTCTTAAGGAAGACACCTTTATCACCTTAAGAAGAGAACTAGGGATTTGTAGTTTTCATGATGTTTCTTGAATTTTTTTCTGATAAGTCGACTTACAAGTATTGTTCGGTCGACTGCCAAGTATCTTTTATTTTTCTCATTTTTATCTGAGTTTTATGCTCTGGACAGTCGACTGTGCATAGTACCCAGTCGACTGACCAGTTGTATTAATGCTATGTTCAATTTTCTATTTTGACTCTCGACTAAGTCGACTGCCCCTTAATACCAGTCGACTGTCGCGAATCAGTTTTTTTCAAAATCGAATTTTGGCACATCGTTTGAGGCGATTATTTTCACTTTACTACTACCCTTTGACCGATTGAGCCTTTGAAACTCCCTAACCTTCATCTCAGTCGTCCATTCAAAGTAAAAACCCTAACTCTTTACCCACATTCTTTCACTTTTATCCTAACTCTCTCTCTCTACCGAGCTCTCAAGTCGGCTGCTGCTGCTGCTTGGCGATTTCAAGGATTTTGAAACCCCAGATTGAAGATCTCTTTCAATTTTCAGTGATTCTCAGAAGATCTCTTGAAGTTCTTTACTTGTCTTTGCTACTTCCTTGTCAGTATATTTTCTTAGAACTTTTTACATCTCTTGCTTTTTAGGATTTTTTTTATGGCCCCCATAAGATCCCGTTCAACTAATGTAGAAGAAGGACAAGGATCTAGAAACTATCTTCAATATTTGAGAAAACCAGATCTCATTGATAAATGGTACTTTGTTTGTTCCATTATCATTTTTCCAGGTAGATTTGTGAATTTTACTTTAGATAGGTTCCCTCTAGCCCCATTATTTGAGCAATGTGGGTTATTTGATCTATTGCCTCTTGTCAATCAACCCTCTTATTATCCTCACTTAATATATTTGTTTTATACAAATATGAAGATTACTACTTCAAAGGATGGTAATGAGATTCTTATTTTATCATCTGTCAAAGATAAACATATGAGAATCTCCCCTGCAAGACTAAGTCTTATTTTGAGTCTGTCTGATGAAGGGTGTGACTTAGAAGATGTTGATATGAATGATGACTCCGTCTTTTCTAAAATTTATATGCCAAATCATGGTCCTCCTATGACCAATCGATCTATCACTCCTATTGCTAAGCTAGTTGCACGAATACTGTCATATAACATTATTCCCAGAACTGGGAGTTATGATCAGCATTCATTTGAGTTGCAACAAGCTGTTTATGCAATATTCGGCAATATTAAAATAAATTGGGGTCTAGTCATCTTTAAACGTCTAGCTAAGGCTCATACTTCATTTCTTTTTTTTAGTGCTTTACTCACTCACGTCTTCTATGCTCATGATGTTGATATCGAATCTGAGACGGATGTTGTAAAACACTTTGATTCATTTGATCGTGCTAGTTTAGCACGTATGAAGTTGCTAAATTCTCCACTTAGGTCTCCTTCTAGGAATATCCCTCCTATCCCCTTAGCCATTTCAGCTCGTTGGTCTTCTGCTTCTAGTTCCTCTCGTCCTTGTGCTGATTTTGATGATCCAAGAAGTCTTTACACTTCTATTAATTATATTATGGATCGTCAAGACGCTCTCATGGATCGTCAAGATGCCCTTGAAGCAAGTATTTCTCATCTTACCCACCTATTCACCACTCAGTTTTCTCCTCCCTCTCATGGTGGCCAAGATGAAGATGATGAAGATTGATGAGCTACTATTTTTATATTTTTTCTATGTATTTCCTACTTATTATTGCATTTTCTATCTATTATGTAACCGTTTGAACTAAGACTATTCTCTTTTTATATAAATATCATTTTGCTATGTATTATTTTTGTGGTTTAGTTTTTTTCCTCCATGTTTTTTGTTGATGATAAAGGGGGAGAAAATATAAGCTATAATCTTTATGTTATCTTTATGTTACTTTGTGTTATGTTTTTGTGATGCATATCTTTGTGTATGTCTTTGTGCATGTTTTGTGCATGTTTTCACACCTATGCATATTGTACATTTGATAGGGGGAACATGTAAGCATTTGTAATATTTATTTCCATTATTGTAAGCTATTGTGTTGTCATCATAAAAAGAGGGAGAATGTTGATTTTTGATTTTGATGATTACAACACAATGCAATGTTGTTGTGCTACTTCTTAGATATTACAGGATATACACAAAAGCAAAATGTTCAAACAAGCTCTCAAAGCAAGTTGATCAAGCAAAGCTACAAACAAAGCTCTTATAGCTAACTGATCAAGAAAGCTACAAGGTTGCCAGCTTCAAAGATAAAAACAAAGGCTAAAGCTCCATCTCAAGACTCAAGACTCAAGACAAGATCTGTGCTTCAATATGTTGTATTAAGTGTCTTGTAACAATTGTAACTTTTTTATTTCTTTGAGTCTTAGAAATTCTGTAATAGCCTTGTCACACACACTCACACATATCTTTAAATAATTGAGTGTTTTTCAAACTTAAAAAGATCGAAAAAAAATTGAAAAAGCTCAGCTGTTAAGTACCAGTCGACCGCCATTAGGCACTAGTTTACTGTCCTAGTACGAAACTGTCTGAACTTATTCAAACTCTGACCAGTCGACTTATAACGGCACCAACCGACTGTTCAAGTCGTTTCGACAGTTTACTGATTTCAAAACTTGATTTTTCAAATTCAAAAGTTTTATTTCCGTTGGTTGACAGTTGGTACAACTGCTTCTCAACGTCCAGTGTTTCTAAATCTATAAAGAGTGTAGAAATCACTTGGAAAAGGTTACAAGACAATACTCTCTGTTACAAGACAACACTCTCTTTTACTAGCTTTCAAGTACTTATTTTCAAAAAGAGAACAAGAGTTCACAAGCTTTCAAATCCTCTAAGTTTTTGGTTCTCTGTCTTTAGTCCAATATAACACTGATTTCGTTTTGGACTGATTTCAGAAGTGATCTATTAGCCTCCATACACAAATCACAATCACAATAAGGCTATAGGTTGATTGTAACTCTTTCATTGTTCTTTCTTTCACTATTGGTTTGTGAGAGTGGTCCTCTCCGTTGGAGAGTAGGGCTCTAGTGTGTAGAGTCAGGTTTTCACTCTTGGTGGAAGAGTGGGTTGCTCTCTCTAGTGGTAAGAGAGGACTACGAGTTGGACAAGGTTGTTGTTTAACGCCGTAGGGTATTCTTGTATATTTTTCAAGAATAGTGGAAAATTTCAAGTAGGTTGCTTGGGGACTGGATGTAGGTCGGGAGGACCGAACCCGGATACATCGTGTGTACTCTGTGGTTGTATTTCTCCGAACTTGCATTTCATTTACTTGCTTTTTCAAGTTCTCTGTGAAACTTGTCTGGACAGTCGACTGTGTCCCTTTTTAAGTTGACTGGTCAGACTTGTACTATATTCTCTCTGAAAACTTGTCTGGTTAGTCGACTGGTTCTTCTATAAGTCGACTGATCAGACTTGTCTTAAAATACTCTTCTTAACTGTCGCCCCAGTTGACTGGTTTCTCTTTTCAAGTCGACTGGACCGAAGAAAAAGTTCAATTCCGCAATTATTTTTATAAAACACTATTCACCTCCCCTTTAGTGTTTCTTGCCTTGCTTACAGGATCCAACATAGTTCACTCAACCCCCAAAAGTTTACACTAAGGATTTAGGGTGCTCACCTTTGGCAAACGCCCTGAGCTCCGGGCATCGTTCGACGCACCTCTCACCCACGAACAATTCAGGACTAACGACCCTCGGAGCCAAAGCACCGAACTGTTCGAGAACGGGAAGAGAGCTACTATACCCAAACTCCCGAACCTGTACCTTCGTCAACCGAATCTAACATTTTTGAGGTAGACTCATCTGAGCCGAAACTTTGGCTCAGATTGATCTACCCAAAAAATGCCAGAGAACGGCAGACTCTCGTCCTACAACCCCCCGAACCTCGGACGTTGTTCGGCGCGCCTCCCATCCGATGTCTTCTCGGGCAGGCAGCCCTCAGAACCGCGTACCCAAAGGAAGACAATGGATGGTAGGGGAGCCACCGATCCGAGATTCCCTGCCTAAAAGTCCAACTTATGGGCGCCCGCCTTCGGCAAGCACTCCTGATAGCACAAGCCGCCAGCATTTTTTTGGCAAAAGAATAAGAGGGGTGGGGGCATATATAGCCCCCCCCCCCCCCCCCCCCCCCCCCCCCCGAAGTCGCATTTATGACATCAGGGAGGCCAAACGACGGAAGGCAAAGCGTCGTGACATTAAATCTCCTAGGGAGTTGAAGCGTCGCACGCTAATTCTTCATCGAAAGGCAAAACATCGCGTCATTAATTCTCCTAGGGAATTGAAGCATCGGGAGGCTCGCCAACACCCTTGCCGACCCCTAAACCCTCGACGCTCCGAGGTCAAATCGAGCACCAGGGTATCTTTCTCACAGGAAAGCCTACAGGCTCGTCAACACCCTTGCAGATCCCTAATCCCTCGACACTCCGAGGTCAGGTCGAGCAACAGGGTAGCTTTCTCACAGGAAAGCCCCCAGGATTGCCAACACCCTTGCTGACCCCTAAACCCTCGACGCTCTGAGGTCAGGTTGAGCACCAGGGTAGCTTTCTCACAGGAAAGCCCCCAGGCTCACCAACACTCTTTCTGACCCCTAAACCCTCGACGCTCTGAGGTCAGGTCGAGCACTAGGGTAGCTTTCTCACAGGAAAGCCCCCAGGCTCACCAACACCCTTGCCGACCCCGAATCCCTCGACGCTCCGAGGTCAGGTCGAGCACTAGGGTAGCTTTCTCATAGGAAAGCCCACAGGCTCACCAACACTCTTTCCGACCCTTAATCCCTCGACACTCCGAGGTCAGGTCGAGCACCAGGGTAGCTTTCTCATAGGAAAGCCCACAGGCTCGCCAATACCCTTGCCGACCCCTAAACCCTCGACGCTCCGAGATCAGGTCTAGCACCAGGGTAGCTTTCTCACAGGAAAGTCCCCAGGCTCGCCAACACCCTTGTTGACCCCTAATCCCTCGACGCTCCGAGATCAGGTCGAGCACCAGGATAGCTTTCTCATAGGAAAGCTCACAGGCTCGCCAACACCCTTGCCGACCCCTAATCTCTTGACACTCCGAAGTCAGGTCGAACACCAGGGTAGCTTTCTCTGGCCGAGTTCGCTCAACCACACCTCGGCCATCGAGGCTCCGCCCAACTAAGGACATACCCTTGCGCTTCGGTAAAAGCCTACGGCCGAAGACTAGGCTGTAGGTCTCCGAGCCAAACTCAGCCTCGGTGGCGACAATGAATGCTTTCAGGAACCTCCTCCACGACCAAAACTACTCCTCTACGGCTAGCTCGCACACCCCTACAGGAGTGGGGGGGGGGGGGACTTGTGACATGGGGGAAAAATGGTCTGGCCCATCCTAGGCCACCCGATCTCCTAAAAAACACTCACCCCTGATCATCAGATCAGCCTTAAGTTCCATGGGCTTCTGCTACACCAGGCCCACGGGCATGCGGGTCCAGATCCGGCCCAAACAAATCCAGACCTGTTTGGCATACCTATAAATACCAGGCCCTCTCCCACCTTCAAAGTTAATCAATCTTTTCCCTCTCAAACCCTAGTTACTGTTACTATTCTCCAGTGACTGATTAGACCGTCGGAGGGCCTGCCACCGGGACCAACCCCGGTGTTTCTAGGCTGGGTGCAGGTACACGAGACTCCCGGATCCGAGCTTCCAGATCCGAGCCGAGCATCCGACCTCCGCCTCTACTCCCGATCGGGTCCCTTGGCTGAGGGTCGGGCGTACCATCCAGTACCGTATCCTTCCACTAAACAAACAAATAGAACTCACACTTGTTGCATCCACACCTCCCAAAAACAAACCGCATCACTTATTTATATTGTGCATCATATTTTGTATGAAATGAATGCATATAAATGATCGGATAATTTTGAAGTCATCTGCTCTGCCCCGGCCCTAATGTATCATGTGGTTTATTTACTTCGGTTAATGAAAAATCATTCATTTGGCAAGCACTTGAAAACATGAATTAATCATACTCCAATATGGATATAAAAAATATACATCTTTATATATACAACCATCTGAACATTTTTCATAAACATATAGATATGAGTGAGTGATGATATATTGCTTGTCCATTATATATCACAACTGCTTATAGCATCTAGTGTTTGAGACTCAAAATTTTTAAATTTGATATTTAGAAATAAAAACTTTGAGTTCACACTATCGTTGTTTGAATTCAAAATTTGAGTTTTTTTAAAAATAAACATTAAACACACAGGAGATGAAATCCCATTTGAATTTTAGAAAGAAAAAAAAAACACGGACGGGTGATGAAATTCCGTTCAATTTTTTTTATAATTAAGAATCTTACTTAAATCTTTAATTAATCTTAATTAAATCTTAATTCTTAATTATATATCAAGATAATACTAAAATGTACCCATAATAATTATTATAGGGGCGAGTTCTATCAAACAAATTTAAATTTGGGACAAGAAATGGGATCGGATGGGATTTGATATCCCGTCCGACCCAATTTTCTTTTAAAAAAATTTGGACCGTGAGAATCATTCAACGTCTGATTTAATCCAGTTTTTTTTTTTGGGATGAAAAATCATTAATCGTCCGATACATTAAAAAAAAAAATCTTGGACGAAATATCATTTACCGTCCGATCAACTTTTCAGAGAAATATGTGCTCGGACAAAACTTCATCTTCCGATTGCTGTGTTTTGGTAATCTCTATTTCTCCTCTCAAGTATTGAAGAGCATTGTTTCTCTTAAACGCAAAATTTTTAAATGTAGAGAATGACTACATCACTTTATTTGCTAAAATTTTTAAATTTTGGAAATTTGGGAAATCAGATGCTCTTATGAAATTTCCTTTACTTTTTTATTAGCCTTCAAATCAAATCCTACTGTATATTACTTTTTTGTTGTTGTTGCTGCTGTTGTTGTTGAAGAAACCTACTGTATATTTCTTCTAAACATGCAAACAGTTCACATACAGAACACCGTATTATTTTTTTTTTGATGAATCGGATAGAGCCAAAAGGCTCCAGCCATCAAAAATATATTAATCAATAATACAGTAATAATACAAACAAGCATCAATGGTTTTACAAGAGGTAAAACAGAAATAACATACAAACAGAAATAAACGAGTGAATCAACCCAGAGGGCATAAACACGGCAAGAAACACCATCCAGATACTAGCGAGTGAATCAAGCGGCCCAGAGACTCGAGCAACCGACCCTAGACAACAGGAGGAAAAACTCTCTCCACGACGACATCCAACTCCACTAGCAGTCTAGAGCGACTCTAGAGGCGAAATGGCGGTAAGACACTGCTAACACCGGGGATGTCAACGAGCAGGCGCTACGCGACAGAGCACTGGCTGAAAAGCAGACATGGAGCCTGCTTTCCTTGCAAGAAGGCGAGCGCTCACTCGAATCTTCGAAAGATCGAAAGCTTTTTTCTTGTAACCGCGCTTGACAGGGGGATGGGCAACCCTAGCAGAAGGGGGCAAAATCGCCTCAAGGTCAGATGAAGAAACATCAACGGAGATGGGACACGGGGGGGAACTGAGACTGCTGGGAGCAGCCGAAGAGATAGATGGGATGGTCTTGGTGGTGCCGACCTCAAGGGGAGAAGAAGTGACATCAAGACTAATAGAATACTTGTGGGGAAGGGATAGCAAGAAGAGTTTGAAAGCCCTCAGGACCTGATAGAGCCATGACTGAGCCCCTAAAAGTTGATACCAAGAGTATAGGCATCCTGGATAATGAAACGAGATAGCAGAACATAAGGGATTAAAAAACTTCAAAGCACAAGGATAGTTATAGTACAGAGAAGGGGTCTTAAAATCAATAATAGCTCTGTCTGGATGGACAGGGGGGTCAGAAGTGTGGGAGCAAGGAGCAGTCTCCCTCGCACTACGAGACAACGAAAGATACGAGGAATTGGATTTAAACCAATCAGGATATTTACCCAACTTCCCGAACAATGACGGAACCACTGAGACGGGTCGGGGGCGAGCCTTGAAAGAGGCCCGGTGAGGGTTGGATACAAGGTTCGTACAAACTTTACGATCCTTAAAAAGGAGAGCAATATTAGGCCGATGAAGAGGGACTGTAGATGCGCGAGGAGAAGGACTAGATGGGGAGGAGTTCGACGCTGAGCTAGCAGCCAAGACAGAGGAGTCGAGGTCCTGGCTCTCAACCCTACTATGCTTACTAACCAAGCTATTCAGAAGCTTGAACTTTAAGAGGGGGTAATTAAGGAAGGATAGGAGTTTGGCCGGTAAGGGATGACCTCTGGGCCATCCCAGAAGTTTTT
The DNA here is from genome assembly GCA_017893485.1 of Hemerocallis citrina. Taxonomy (NCBI): domain Eukaryota; kingdom Viridiplantae; phylum Streptophyta; class Magnoliopsida; order Asparagales; family Asphodelaceae; genus Hemerocallis; species Hemerocallis citrina. The sequence goes on along the minus strand of CM030361.1, from coordinate 77,409,371 downwards.
GAAGGGAAAAGCATCGGTTACGAGAGTGACCGAGCTTATCACAGAATAAACACTTCATTTCATTCATACATTCACGCTTAAGATGCCCCGGAAGGAGGCACCTGAAGCATACCCGATGAAGATCGGGCCTATAAGGCGAAGGGGAGTTAAAACAAATGGGAGAACCCTGAGAGGGTATATGGAGTCCCAAGTCGAAGAATAAAAAACCCTCTGCGACTCCTGATTCGAAGCAGAACGATCAGAGCTCGCTACAGCCTTGATAAGATTCATGGAAGAAACCCTTCCAAGAATGGGCTAAAACTAAGTTCCAAAAAAGGAAAGGAAGTGTATAGAGAAACCACTAACAGAGTGAAAACACTTCCACAAGAAAATCGACACCAGTGCTATAACAAAACAGTGCCTCTACTTAACAGTGACTCTCAAAGAAGAGAAGCTGCACACTCCAATCAGGAGAACAAGAATGGAGAAAATAGAGAGGAAGAGAGAATAGATAGAACGGGCGATCTAGAAGAAACTCAGTCAGAACACCGACATGAGCTGAAGTAGTCGCTGGCAAAAAAGTCCCCAGGGAATGGGGAGCACAAAGCCAGCACTAATAAACAGAAAGCCCGAAAGATATAACTGCTAATGGAACACTACACAGCTCAAATAATAAGCAACAAAGCAAGAGAATGGTACCAGGGATCCACCCAAATGAACAACACAACCAAGATTAACACTAAAGATCAAGACGGCGAAATACTTACAGAGAGCTGTCGAAAAGGGGAGACGGATCGCAGCTGGAAGGAGGGGGGGACACTCCTGGCAGAAGCGCTCTCTTTAAACGGGAACACTGGCGAAACGACGGAGGAGCAACACCGCTCAGGGCAGGAGGGAGGCGGGTCGAAGTAGAGCCGAGAAGGCGGCTCGGGATTGGCAACCACCGTGAAGCCAATAGGAGAGCCAAGGGGAGAAAACGCCATGCAACGCCAAGCGAGGCCCAAGGAGCGCGGCCGGAAGGAAGGGGGGCGCTGGAAGAAAGAGATGAGACTAGGCCTCCAGGGAGAGAGAGGAAGAAGGGCACCGACTCAAAATCGAGAAGGGTGAGATGGGTCTGAAGGGATTGGGGAGCTCTACAATATTAATTGAGAGGCGAATGCGAGAAGGAGGGAGGATCGACGGGATCTGGAGAGAGTAGATGCCGAGGAAGAAGGGGTTTTTGAATTTCGAATCGCCTTTTTTATTAAATCTGATTCACCTTTTCTCCGTACCAACTTATAGAACACCATATTATTTACTACTCAGTATTTAACTTGATCCTGGCGTATCAAATGTCCATTTTAATATCCAACCCACGCGTTTGGTAGGGAATTAAAGTAACAAGATTACTACTATATATATTAAGATTGTAACCATGTCTTGATGACCTCATCTTCAATCCCGTGGTAATAGTAACTACTAACTAATCTTGGGATTAAAGCTATTGAAGAGTAATTAGCGAGGATCTAGAATCTAGAATCTAGAAGGATATCAAAATGGAAAAGAAAAAGTGAGAACGGCAAATCTTGTTGACACGAACGGCAAATCTTGTTGACACGAACGGCAGGCAATGTCAAGGGCCAAATCAACGTGAAATTAACGCCGTTTGAGTGGGACCCACTTTAATATGTGAGTTTGCTTCTCTTGTTTAACAAGTCAACCTAAGATATGTCCTATATCATTTTGTTGTTTGTCATCATTGTAAATGATGCTCATGTAGAGTGCACCAACTCTTGCAGAGATTCGATAGCTATTGAGGTGGATAATAATAACATATCTATCTATAATTATTATAATGGAAAAGATGGAATTGGTAAACAAGTAAGAGTAATGCTACATCCACTATCAATTTTACTATATTTCTCTTCACTATCTTAGGTGACATACTTGTATGTCACCTAAGGTAGTGAAGAGAATGGTAGTGATGGTAGTGGCTAAAGCATTACTCAACAAATAAACAATTTTTTATTTTTTTTGTATGTGTGCAAACACGTGCAGCGCACGTGTTGGTAGGTTTTTTTGATCCTTTTCCTTCCTCCTCCACGTGCATCGCACGTGCATCATATTGGTACCTTTTCATTCTCCCTCCACGTGCATCGCACGTGCATTATACTAGATTTTTTTTGTCATTTTCATTCCTCCTCCACGTGTAGTAACTATTATAATGGGAGAGATGGGTTGGTAAACAAATAAACATTTTTTTATTTTTTTGTGTATGTGTGTCAACACGTGCAGCGCACGTGTTGGTAGTTTTTTTTTTCATTCTCCCTCCACGTGCATCGCACGTGCATGATACTAGTAACATATAATATGAAGCAGCGAATGTGATTTGTTATATTTGATTCTGATATATATCTTCAATAAAATTTTAAATATGTCTTCAAAAAAAGGAAAAAAATAGTTTCAAATTTCTCAGTACTGTCCTACAAAATTTTGTTTTAAAATTAGGTAGACATATTGTAGTAGAAAGAACAAAAAATAAAATATCTAAATTAATGTACAAATGCATGTAATAGAAAACTGAAATTTCTTTTTCTTTCTAAAAAAAACCCTCATTTTAAAGAGGTTTTTTGTCCTTTTTTTTTTGAGAAACATAATAGAGTGTAAGACTCTAGCCCAAAAAATTTATATTAAGCCAACATACATAGTACAATAAAACAGTTAACAAGGGGGAAAACTGAAAACAAGATCCCACACAATCTCGCACCTGCTAACAAAAGTTACAATAACACAGGAAGAAAGCTAATAAGAGATTAACATTCAAACAAGAACAAAACAAAAATAAAAAACCATGATCGCTACAGAAATAAACAAACTAACGCCAAAGACAAGGGCAACAACACAAGTAGCAGCAACACCCATCACTAGCAAGGGCGGCTCTGAAGGCACTACCACAAGGCTGGACTTGGAGAAAACAGAAGCTCAGCCGAACCCGAGAGTCGCCAAACACACAACTACAAGTCACGACTACAATCAAAGAGTTAAACACCCAACAAGGAAGTCAATCTCTCAAAATAATCCCCCAAGCAAGACGAGGAGACCCAAAAGAAGATGACCAAGAGGTAGGAGGAGGCTACAAATGCACCGAAGCCAGGAGAGTACCCATGCAAACAAAAAGACTAGAATCACAACCTAGCAGCCGCAGCCCCAAGGAAGCTCCAACCCGACCATACCGCAATCGATTGGTAGCACCATCAGTCAAAATCACATAAGCATGCAAAATCACATCAAAACGACACCAATCAGGTAATAGAAAAATAAAACAGAATACGATTTAGTATATAGATAAGGAGAAGGTACTAATAGTCGCATAGAACGGGTAGCCAAAATAGATAAGATAGAAATAATACAAAGTAAGAGAAATGAATTATAACAGAAAGCTTTGAGCCCACGCAAAACATAGCCTCAACACCGTATGGGGCTGATGTGAATATTTGCAAGTGTACAACATCACAACAAGTAGTATAGTTAAGTGAAAAGAGTGTCGACCCCACATGGATTAATTATTTTATTGAGTATCGAATTTACTAGATAAATCACTATTTGGAAAATCAAAATTAATAAAGAAAGCCACTAAATTAAACTAATCTAAAGAACTATCTAAATTAATTAAGAGGGAGCGGAATAAGAAATTTTGTAATTTGTTAATGGCAAAATTAATTTTAGGGCTTTTGATTTCACCTAGTTAATCCCACATAATTTATAATTCCATATGAATAAAGAGATCATTTTTCCAAGTTGTAGACCAAAATTCCCAATTTATTCAATATTCTCTCTCAAACAATATCAAAATTATTCTCAACTAATTGTTTGTCATAGTTCATGCACAAATTACCAATTGAAAATTCATTAAGATCGATAGATTTCTTAACAGTCACATTAACAACAGCTCGCTCTTATAATGGTGTTTAATTTTTATTAATCACAAATTACCAGTTCGGTCTCTTCATGATTTAATAGATCATACAAATGTCTATCCACCAATTGTACGCATTAAGAATAAAAATCAACACACAACCATGGAAAAATAGAAAAATTAATATGAAATTAAAATTGTGTTCTCAAAACTAGGCTACATTGTAGCCCTAGAAAAATAAATTTAGTTCATAATGGTTTTGCAACTAACAAACATTGTTTTGGATTGCATTATAAAAATTGGAGAGAGAAAAGAGATAAAAAAGGACTGATTTTTAAAAGAAATTGTAAACCGAACAGTCTCGAACCGCATTCCAAAAAGCAAAATCAGTTCAGTCTTTGTTCTCTCTCTCCTCTGTCTATGTCTCGAAAATCGCGCGTCCTCCGTCACGTCGAAGCTGAGCCGCCACAGAAAAGCGCGTCGTTAGTCAGCAAAACGCGTTGCCACGTCAGATGCATGTCCCGTCGCCACTCTCTTTTCCACGCCACGTCAAATGCCCCCTGCTGATGTGTTTCGTCTTGGAGCTACGAGAGCCATGTCACAATCTCGGGTGGGTCCCGCCTATCAGTGCCAGAGTGCGCCATGTCAGCACCCAGTCACCTCTCTCTGTCTTGGTCAACGCACGCCTTAGTTTTCGCGTCGAAGTCCAAGTCAGGCTTGAGGATCGAGCCATCACGTGGTCCTCTCTCCCTTGCTCATTTCGTTTCTCCCTTCTGTGTGTCTCGAGTGTCACACGCAAACAAAAACACAGTGCCTTTTCAGCTGTTTCGTTTTTTTTTAATTTTTATCATTATTTATGATTAGGGATCAACCGTCGCTTTCTCCCTCCATTAAGCACTCCTTTTGGCTTTCAATCTGCTGTTTATTTATAGGAGTAGGAGACGCAGAATTAGGGTTTACTTTTGCAGAAAGAACCCCTCTCTTTATTTATTTGAAACACGTGTTGCAAATACAAAATAAAATTAGAAATTAGGATTTAAAAATAAAAATAAAATTAATTAGTTTAAAATTAATTAAACTAACTTAAAATCATATTAGCTTATTTAAACCCTTTTAAAATTATTTATTGCACTTTTAGCTTAATTGGCAAATTAAAATTTATATTTTATTTTTCTCAAGGCCAAATTGTACAATTTAGATTCAACAAAACAATAAAAATTAATAAATCAATAGTTCTGTTTTGTTTGTTGATTTTTCCCAAAAATCTTCACTTTTTGCATCAAAAATATTATTCTTTCAAAAATAATAAATTAACTGAATTCTATGGAAATAAGATAAATTATTGATAAGAAAGACGAATACAAGCAATTTTTATGGGTAAATTAGTACAAATATTTGTATAAAAATTAGACACATCAAATATCCCCAAACTTAAGATTTTGCTTGTCCTCGAGCAAAAAGTAGAATCATAAATAAGGGAATAATAATCAATAGTAAGCTCAACCCATCACACTAAGAGATCTCATCATGTAAGCATCAAAATATAAACAATAGCAAATAAAGTAAAATTAAGCATACTCACTTTCTCTAGTGCAATTATTTATTCATAATTCCAAACCCAATCATAATTGTCATGCAATTAATGTAATTATAGCATGTAACAACTTCATCTATGATTTTTCCTTTTCACTACTACAAACCGAGTAGCAAAGTAGATTTTTTTTTTTGGTCTCTTCTCTGAGTTGTCACTTGCATTTTGACGCGAATGCAAATATTTGTGATGAATTCACCCGGTTACTCAACAAGTCACAAACTTAGAGTGCTTTGCATACTCATATTTTAAGTTGCAGTTTGATGTAAAAGTAAACTTTGGTGATTAATACCCCTAGTTACTAAGCAACTCAAAACATTGGAATAGAATGATTTTATTCATAATTTTTTTTTTTCATTATTACTCTATTTACTTAAACTCTGTTTATGACTAGATCAAAGGGGATAATCACAAGAAAAAACATCACATTTTTCTTTTATGTATAATCACACGACTCATACAATTTTGTAAGGAATTTTGAAATTCAATAATCCTAAAGTAAATAAGTATGCTTACTCTTACTTTACAAGAATTTTTCTATCTTAAAAACAATTATTTCAATGCTTATCACAATAAAGAACTCAAAAGTGTAATGGTAAACCTAATTGAAATCCTTTTTATTTTGTTTTTCTTTTCAAAAATAAATAATAATTTTGTAAACCTTCCCCCAAACTTGAATATCACATTGTCCTCAATGGGAAAGGAAAAAGAAAAACAAAAATAATGTAAAAAGTTCAGAATTTCTCTCCTGATTCGTCTTAAAAATTCTGCGCACGCGGTGTTCAGTATTTTTGTGATATCTAGAGCTGTAGATGTCCAAATTGGCTGATATTTTTTTTGGAAAGCTAAGAAAATTTTCTAAAATTTCTCTTTGAATAATTTTTCCAGATTCTGACTCCCTACCGCTTAAAAATAGCCATCAATGAAGGTGTAGAAAACAGCTCCGCCCGGCGACTTCAAAATTTATGCAATCATACAAAATAAAATCAAAAATTAAAATTAAAGTAAACTAAAAATGAAAAGAAAATATAAATGCAGTAAAAGAAAATATGGGTTGCCTCCCAAGAAGCGCTAAGTTTTAAGTCTTCAGCCAGACTTGATAGTGGATGATTATGTAACACCAAAATCTAACATCAAAACATCTTTTCTAATTTTTCTCTTCAGGTGTGGATCAGGTTCAAGCTCTAGTTTAATTCATTTCTTTCTTGATGATGACGTCTTCGACATCCCTACCTCTTTGAATTTCAGCTGAGAAAATGGATGAGTAGATGGTGAAGCATCCAAATACATAACATATTTTTTTAAAAAAAATTTCTCAGTTTCAAGAGTTTCTGAATTTGTTGGACATACTTTGATTAGAAACTTTTCAATTTCAACACTATGTTTCTTGCCCACAATTAAATCAGTTTCACTTACTTGAAAACACGACTGTTCTCCGGTAGGAAACTTTAATGATTTAAAAACATCAAAAGTTACTTGCTCATGTTGCGTTTGTTCCTTCACACTTGGTTCGTACTAATCTTCCTTTTCAACCACATTTTGTTCGGCAATTTCTTCTTGTGGTTGCTCAATTGTTCTTCACGCTTTATGTGTTATTGCTTTGACATGCTCCTCGGGATTAACAACTGTGTTGCTTGGTAATGTTCTGCAGTTTTTTTCGTAAAAAATATTTGAAATTTGACCAATTTGTACCTCAAGATTGCGAATGAAAGCCGAGGTTGAATTTGCAACATTTTGGATTGCCAAATCTGTCTTTTGTATGTATTGTTCTGTCTTCTGCCTGTAGTGCATAAACATATCTTCAAGTGTCGGCTTCTTTTCTTGTTGTGGAAAATTTTGAGGTGGTCTAATTGCTCCTCCTTGATCGTTGTTCCATGGACAATTGGGGTGGTTTCTCCATCCTTGATTATACGTGTTCGAATAAGGATTGTTGTGATGTTGAAAATTGAACACGCAATTTGCTTGATTGAAATTTGATTGAGCAAAAGGGTTCCCCACTTGGCAATCTGTACGTAAGTGATTTCCTGCACAAATATCACAAATCATATTAGATTTAATTGCATTAAAATTCTTATTTCCTACTTGTTTAGATAAAATGCCAATTTTTGCATTTAAAGTGGAAATAGGATCAAGTTCAAAAACTCCAGCCACTTTTCTAGGCATTGTTCTCTCTGAAGACCACTGGTATTTATTTGATGTCATCTCCTCTAAAATCTCATAGGTTGCTTCGTAAGTTTTGCTCATTAGTGCACCTCCAGCTGCTGCGTCAACCATAAATCGATTTGTAACTTCCAAACCATTATAGAATATTTGAATTTACAGTCATTTCGGTAGTTCATGATGAGGATACTTTCTCAATAACTCTTTGTACCTCTCCCATGCATCGTACAAAGACTCAGTCATAAATTGAATGAAGGTGGTAATATCATTCCTTAGCTTCGTTTTCTTTGCCGGCGGAAAATACTTAGCCAAAATTTTTTGTGCAAGTCCCTCCCAAGTAGTAATACTGCCATGTGGTAGATAATGTAGCCAAGCCTTCGCCTTATCTCGTAGTGAAAAAGGAAAGAGTCTCAATCTGATTACATCATGTTTCTTGAGCATGTTGTTAAGATTTCTTGAACAACTTATGGATGATGAAAATCATTCGCTGGGCTTTTGTTACATATCCGTATTTCATATTCTATTTGGAAAGCGGGGCGTGACAGAATTTTTAGTGGTATCAGAGCATCAGGTTTGGCTAATATACTAGGCAACTAATATATTAGACAAGCTTGGCTCGAACTGGAATCTGCACAACATCTCACCAACTATGCATGCATAAATGAATCAAATATTATCAACAGTGGTCTGAATGCTAACTTTTTTTGGTTTTGTGCAGACTATGGCTCGCAGAGGTTCTACTTCTCAGTCGTAGGTTGACCCGATTGAGGCGGTCACTGCAGTGCTTGAGCGCTTGATTAATCAGCAGCAAAACCATAGTGATTTGGTGATGGCTGCTTTGGAAGCCGCTCGAGTTACTCCACCTATTGCGCCTAGGCAGGATGTTCTTCCACCCCATCCGGGAACGGTCACAGACTTTATGAGGCTGCATCCGGACAAGTTTTCAGGCACTGAGACGTCTTTGGAGGCTGAACAGTGGTTGATTCGGACAGAGAACCTGCTTTTAGCAGCTAGAGTTGCAGATGCGGATCGTGTGGATGTGGTTACCATCCAGTTGGTGGACTTGGCTCATATCTGGTGGAGGTCCGAGTCCGAAAGGCTTGAAAGACCGATCACTTGGGCCACTTTCACTAGGAGCTTCTTGGAGAAGTTCTTTCCTAGCAGCACCAGAGTTGAGATGGAGCAACAATTCTTATCCCTGAAACAGGTTGGTCGTTATTTCTAGTAATGAAATTCTGTTACATATTGTTTAAGCAATGTTGTAACATAAGACTTTCTGAAACAGGGCTCCAGGTCTGTGGATGAGTACGCAGCCAAATTTACGAGACTTAGTCGCTTCGCAGCCGTTCTTGTCGCAAACGAAAAGGATAGGGCTCGTAGGTTCATTTTGGGGCTTGAGCGAGACATCAAGGTGCAACTTTTCTCTCTGCGCTTGCGTACCTATGCTGAGGTTCTTGAGGCAGCTAGGACCCAGGAGCAGGCTCGTGGTGGTTCCACTCCTTCTGAGCAGACTGTTCCATACTCAGTTGCTAGGTCTTCTGGTGGGCCTATTCGGAGACCTGTTCCAGCCCCTCCAGTTAGGGCAGCTCCTTACTCTTCTGCGGGTCCTCCGAGAGTTAGTTTCTGTGACTTTTGCCATATTCTAGGGCATGAGCGCAGGGATTGCCGATGTGCTGATCGTCACTGTTTTGGATGTGGTGCTGCTGATCATTCGGTGCGGGATTTCCCGTGGTTGTCTCCTCAAGCCAGGGGTCCTGTTCAGCCAGCTCCCGCAGCTCGTGGTCCAGTTAGGTCATCGCTTCCCCCGCAGCGCCAGATCTTCGGTCAGAGTACCGCTATTCCGAGGAGAGGTCAGGCTTTCAACCTGACTGTTGCAGATGCTGAGTCAGCTGAGGGTGTGGTTGCAGGTATCTTTTGTTTATTATTTTATTGTTTGTTGTTTCTATTATTTTCTCCATTTTCTTTGGTTTATTTATTTTTGTTGTCTTCTGCATTTTGTTTTTCCTCACCCCTATTCAACCATTCTTTTCCTTATCTTTTTTGCTTTTCTATCTTAGGTGTTGTATTTGTGTGCTCTTTTCCTGCTCATGTTCTGTTTAATTCTGGGGCGACCCATTCTTTTGTCTCCTCTTGATTTGTCGCTCACCATCAGTTGGAGTGCAGCAACATGTCAGAGGCTTGGAACATTGTGACAGGTGGTGGAGTTGTCATATGTTCCCGTAAGTGCAGGCAATGTTCCGTTGTTATTGGGGACACAGATTTCAAAGCCAACCTGATTACAATTGGAAATTCGGGATTCAATGCTATTCTCGGTATGGATTGGTTGGGTGAAGCCCATGCCATTATTGATTACCGTGCCAAGAAAGTTATCTTCAGAATTCCAGATCGAGCAGAGTTTGAGTTCCATACCGGGGAGTCTTTTCTTGGCCGAGCAAAGACTGCAGTTGAACAGGTGGATTGTGCGATGAAATTGCACTCAGGCTGTGAGGCTGCGCCTCTAATATTTTGGGATTTCTTGGATGTTTTTCCAGATGAGTTGCCTGGCTTACCCCCTGATAGAAAAGTGGAATTCGGTATTGATGTTCAGCCTGGAACAACGCCGATATCGAAGAGTCCCTACAAGATGGTACCGGTGGAGCTAGCAGAGCTTAAGGTGCAGATTCAGCAGTTGCTTAATTTGGATTTTATCAGACCTAGTGTTTCGCCTTGAGGTGCTCCGGTCCTTTTTGTTGATAAGAAGGATGATGGTCTTCGACTGTGCATGGATTATTGAGAACTGAACAGAGTTACTGTGAAGAATCGATATCCGTTGCCCAGGATATATGGTTTGTTTGATCAGTTGAGTGGGGCTGCTATTTTCTCGAAGTTGTATCTTCGTTCTGGATATCACCAAGTCAAGGTGAAAGCTGCAGATATACAGAAGACTGCTTTCAGGACTAGATACGGGCACTATAAGTATCTTGTGATGTCGTTTGGAGTTACGAACGCACTGGTTGTATTCATGAGTCTTATGAACTGGGCCTACTCTCAGTTCTTGGATAGATTTGTGGTGGTCTTCATTAATGATATTTTGGTGTATTCTCGGAATCGGGAAGATCATGCTGAGCATCTTAGAGTGGTTCTGCAGACTTTGAGAGAGAATCAGCTCTATGGGAAACTTAACAAGTGCGAGTTTTGGCTCGATAGGATTTCTTTCTTGGGGCATATTATCTCAAGTGATGGTATTTCTGTGGATCCTGCCAAGGTTGAGGCTGTGAAGGATTGACCTATTCCCAAGTCAATTCCAGAAGTCAGGAGTTTTCTCGGTTTGGCTGGCTATTATCGGAAGTTCGTCCAAGATATTTTGAAGATAGCAGGACCGTTGACTAAATTGACTGGGAAGGATCAGAAGTTTTGTTGGTCTGATGAGTGTGATGGAGCTTTTGTTGAGTTGAAGAACAGATTGACGTCAGCGCTTGTATTGACTATTCCCGATAGTTCAGGCGGATTTGTAATTCACTGTGATGCTTCTGGTAAGGGTCTTGGAGTAGTTTTGATGCAGAAGGGCCGAGTCATTGCGTATGCATCGAGACAGTTGAGGCCGCATGAGAAGAACTATCCGACTCATGACTTGAAGTTAGCGGCAGTGATTTTTGCTTTGAAGCTGTGGAGACATTATTTACTTGGGGACCAAGTGGAGATCTTTACAGACCACAAAAGTCTCGAGTACGTCTTCACCCAGGAGGAGTTAAACATGAGGCAAAGGCGTTGGTTGGAGCTTATGGCCGATTATGACATCAGTTTGCAATACCATCCTGGTAAAGTAAACTTGGTGCCAGATGCTTTGAGCAGGAGACCGGTAGTTATGTTCTTGACTCTGCAGAGGGATCTGATTGAGCAGATGAGGAGGTTGGAGTTGGAAGTTTCATTGCTGAGTTCTGATCGGAGTTGTTTGGTACTTCAGCTGCAGTCGTCTCTTGTTGATCAGATTAAAGAGGCGCAGGCTAATGATGCACAATTGCAGAGATTTTGAGCTGAGGTTGAGTCTGGGTCCAGGACGGACATGGTTATTCATTCGGATGGATCTCTTCGTTTTGGATCCAGATTATGTGTCCCAAAGGGTGAAGTTTGTCAGAGGTTGCTTGAGGAAGCCCATCCATCAGTCTTCGTATTCTATCCATCCTGGTGGTACTAAGATGTATCGGAATTTGAAGCTTCATTTCTGGTGGCAGGTTATTAAAAGGGTTGTGGCTCAGTATGTTGCTCAGTGTTTGATCTACCAGCAGGTTAAGGCAGAGCATCAGAGAACCGCTAGACTTCTTCAACCGCTTTCTATTCCAGAGTGGAAGTGGGAATATATCACTATGGATTTTGTGACTGTTTTGCCGAGAAGTCCTAAGGGTCATAATGCCATTTGGGTGATTGTCGACCGTTTAACAAAGAGTGCTCACTTCATTCCATTTCGTGTCGGGCAGTCTACTGAGAGCCTAGCCGAGAGGTATATGCAAGAGATTGTTAGACATCATGGGGTTCCGTCAGTATTGTATCCGACAGGGATACGAGATTCAGATCTCAGTTCTGGGAGAGTCTTCAAGCTAGTTTGGGGAGTAAATTAAAGTACAGTACAGCTTTTCATCCCTAGACTGATGGATAGTCAGAGCGGACTATTCAGATTCTTGAGGACATGTTGAGGTCCTGTATGCTTCAGTTTGGTGGGTCTTGGGAGGATCATTTGCATCTCGTAGAGTTCTCGTACAATAACAGCTTTCATGCCAGTAATAAAGCTGTTCCGTTCGATGCACTCTATGGGCGGAAGTGCATATCACCAGTGTGTTGGGATGACATTGGTGAGAGAAAGTTGTTGGGTCCAGAATTGATCACCAAGACAGTTGATGCTGTGGTTCAGATTAGGAAGAAATTGCAGGCAGCTCAGGATCGGCAGAAGCGATGGGCCGATGTCCATCGGAGAGCTTTGGGGTTTGGTGTTGGTGACCATGTTTTCCTAAAGGTATCGCCATGGCGTGGTGTCATTCAGTTCAGTGGCGGGGGGAAGCTTTGCCCGAGGTTTATTGGATCGTTTGAGATTTTGGAGCGAGTAGGCAAGGTTTCCTATCGTCTCGCATTGCCGCCAGCTTTATGAGGAGTGCACGATGTTTTCTATGTCTCACAACTCAGGAGATATATCCTAGATGAGAGCCACGCGATCGACTATTCTGAGTTGACCATTCGGCCGGATTTGACTTGTGAGATTCCGACAGTTGCTATTGTGGATTGGCGGGAGAAAGTGCTTAAGAACAAGGTCATCAAGTTGGTTCGTGTTGCTTGGAATCCTCACTCGCCTGGTGAGTCGACTTGGGAGCTGGAAGAAGAGATTCAGCAGAAGTTTCCTTATTTGTTTGAGTAGTTTTATTTTGTTCTTTTGGTTGTTTTGGGGTTACCTTATGTATCTTCTTTTTTAATTTCGAGGACGAAATTCTTCTTGTTAGGTGGGTAGGATTGTAACCCCTGTTTTTCATTTTGTGTATTTTTGACTGTGTTTTTCGTTTTGGTGGATTTTTTTTCTCTCTTGTATTTTTTTGCACCGTATATTGGAGTTGTTTTCAATATATATTTATTTTATTTCATTTTGAGTTCCTTGTGTTTTATTGATTGTCTCTTTATCGTGTTTTTCATTGTTTTGATCTTTCCCTCATTTTTGGTCTCATTACCTTTATTATTATTTTTATTGGTGTTGAGGTGGTATTTTGGTTGTCTTTTTCCCACTCCTATTAATTTGATCCCTAATAAGATTTTAAAAGCCAAAGAAAATCTCAATCCTAATTTTATTCCTATTTTTATTTGACCCAAAATCCAAAACCCAATTGTAAACCTACTACTATCTCTTAATACCCACAATCCACAACCCATTAATCCACATACTACAACCCTATATATATACCCTCACAAACCCTAAACCCTAACCCTAATTGTCTCTCCCTCTCATCCGCCTACCCTCTCTCTCCCTCTCCCTGTTGTGGCTGCACATCCCGACCACAACCTGTAACGCCCCTGCCCCTAGCTCAGACAATTTATACAATTTATAAGACAAATTAGATACTATGTAGTACAACTGCCCACCACAGGCTGCCTCTCAAAAGTTGGTTAACCGATTAGGTGACTCTTGATCCTTGACTTTATTATTTATTTATATTATATTTTAAATCTATACCCGATATGGGACTTTAAACTATACATTTGGTTCTGTTTTTCAAATCCAAGTATACTACTCTTTTTGAATCGTGGGCCCCCCTCCACAATCATTCCATTTATTACTTCCATTTAAACCATACACTACTCACATTACAATTCATTTACCATATAACTATTATCCAGCCATACACCTTTTCTATATGTATTATACAATATTATCTATTGTACTCTTTTTGAAAACTACGGGTGTTACACACACCCCCCCTTCGAAAATCAGCGTCCTCGCTGAGCACGGGTATGCACAATCTAGTGCAGGATCTACTTTCTAGCCGATGTGGAGTGGAGTACCCTAGCCCACCCCCGTGGATTTACCGGGCGTACCCTGATTCTGCGTGTTGTCTAGACCCCTAGCCCAACCCCGTGGATTTACCGGGCGTCCTGGCCACAACCCCGCTCCCTCTCAGGCATACATCTCACCCACTCTTACCCACACTCGGTGTCGAAAGTCGGCTCTGATACCATTTGTAACGCCCCTGCTCCTAGCTCAGACAATTTATACAATTTATAAGACAAATTAGATACTATGTAGTACAACTGCCCACCACAGGCTGCCTCTCAAAAGTTGGTTAACCGATTAGGTGACTCTTGATCCTTGGCTTTATTATTTATTTATATTATATTTTAAATCTATACCCGATATGGGACTTTAAACTATACATTTAGTTCTGTTTTTCAAATCCAAGTATACTACTCTTTTTGAACCGTGGGCCCCCCTCCACAATCATTCCATTTATTACTTCCATTTAAACCATACACTACTCACATTACAATTCATTTACCATATAACTATTATCCAGCCATACACCTTTTCTATATATATTATACAATATTATCTATTGTACTCTTTTTGAAAACTACGGGTGTTACACAACCTCAGGCCGAGCCCCATCCCCGGCCAGCCGCACACCACCTCCGGCCATCTAACCAGGCCGACACCACCCTTCCTCGACCATCACCACTCCGGCAACCTCCTACAACCCGATCCCCCTCATCCTCGGCCATCCAATCATCCCCTTGCACCATTTGATCCCCTAGTTCTCTCATGGTGTTCTCAAGTGGCTGCTAGCCACTTTGATCGTCTATCGTGTTGGAAGTTCGTTCGTGAGGAGATTTTTGCTCGTGTTGCTTGGATTCGTGGATTAGCAGATTTTCGTTCATGGGTTTTGCTTCTATTCTTGATTGCATCTTCTTCATCCTCAAAATAAGGCACGTAACTTATACTCCAATTCATTTGTTTGATACAAGTCCAAAAGTTCACCTATAGTGTAGTTGGGTCTAGAGACGTCTCTTGTTTGTGTTTTTCTTGATGGGTTTTGTCTCTATTGTGAAAATTTGGCCATAGATGACTCACGACACATTATGGACATGAATTAACCTAGGATTCGCCCGTTCTTGATTTTTGATCGTGTATGTGAGACTTGTGTGTAAATTCGTGTTTTGGTTGAGACCCATGTGAAATTCTTGGCGTGGACATGTTAGGTACCCTAATTCATGATGTTTAGACACTTGGTAGGCTCGATTTCATGTTTGGATGTGTTTGGATCAATTTTCTTGAATCTATATTGATTTTGTTTTTAAGGGAAAAATCTGTATTTTTGTCGTTGTTCTGTTTTGTTTGCTGTTTTCAACTGTGTTAAAGTCAGTATCTTGATTTCGGTATAAAACATGCATTTTAGATAATTTTGTCTATTCTCAAACCCCTCTGACCTTGATTGGTTTTGATTTCGTATGACTGCTTTAGTACAGAGGTGTTGGTCTTTTCCATATTCTGTTTTTCGGTAATTTTGATAACAAACTATTTTCAAGAACCAAACTACACATATTATTTTGACCCAAAACTTTGGTCAGTGTTTCTTTATCTAGTTAGGGATTATCCAGAATTTTGGAGAATTTTATTGATGAGTTTTATGTATTGTTTCATGCTCATTTATAAAATCTATACGTGCTGTATTTTGCTCATTGTTCTGTAAAGAACCTTATTTTCACTGTGATTCCTTTCACTGTATGAAAAATATTTGTGAAATGTGAAAGTTAGTATATTCTATCTATTTCAATATCCCTTTGGAAGAATTGGATTTCGTTTCACTGGTTGCGAGATATCTTAGTTTTCGTACAGCAGTGTTGAGAATTCCAGATTTGCCAAATGATGTTTTCTTGATGCTTTCTTATTTTATATAACTGATCAACTTTTACTGGAAAATTCTGAAACTTTATATTTAGTTACAGGACATATAAGGGAATACCCCAGATTTTTAGTGGATTTATTTAATGTGTTTTCATGCTGTTTTCCTGTTCTTAAATTCGTTTTCCTAATTTCTTTCATGTTCTTAAATTCGTTTTCTGTATTCAAACCAGTTTTGAGTTATGATTTTGTGAATTAATATCTAACCTATTTATATTTTCTGGATTCGTGTGGAAGTCTATTTTCCAGATCCTTCGACGGATCCAGATTTTCTTGTTTGTAACACTGGAAATCACTGTTTTACTACAATATGGTTTTGCTGTCCTGAACTTGAGATGTGTATACTTTAGTCTTTTATGAGATATCTTGCACTCGTATATGTTTAGTTTGCAACTCGCACTTTTCACATGATTATGCCATGTTATTCTTGATATATTTTGCACATATACATGCTTGTTTGACATTAATAATAAATAACCAAACCGGGATTTAAGGGACAGATCTAATAGTGGATAATTCAGAAATGTGTACTCGGAAGGGGATCCACTGATCCTACGTGATTACTTGAGACATGATACTTGACAAGTTATTACTTGATACTTGCACGCAAGACACGATACTTGTCACTTGAACAACTTGACACGTGATTACATGATACATGATACTTGGAGCTTGGAGCTCAATTACTTACTTGTCCCCGAGTATACTGCCCTCTATGGTCTACTATGAAATCTAAAGCGAAACTGTTTGTTGTAGCAACCATGTAAGGTGGGCTGCATGAAGTGCTACTTAGATAGTAAATCACTACAAGACTTGATAGATGATACTTGAACATGATACTTGCTTGCATGATACTTGACTACGTGATACATGAGACTTGATACATGAGACTTGATACATGAGACTTACAACCTGAAACTTAATACTTGTTTAAATGAATATATGACACTTGACACTTGATGCATGTTTACATGATACTTGATTTCTTGACACTTGATTTATGCCATGTACACTTGATCATTTCTACTATGCTGGTTGTTTATGTTGACATCACACTTATACCATGTTACTAGTTAGTTTCCCCATGTGCTTTTATTCTATATTATAAGTGACTCGTAACTTACAATTGAAGGGTACTTGTGTTTTCTCTTTTTCTCTTTCCTGCATTCGTTGAATTGCAGATTTTGGAGAACATGTTCCAGATGGTATCGGAGACATAAAGTATTAGTGCTGCTTTTTATTATTATTTCTTGTATCTTGCTTGAACAATAATTATATTTTGAAACTTGAATTTATTCTTGTATTTGGGCAATGTTACCCAAGACTTATGTTTTATTCAGATCATGATTATTTGAAATTTATGTATTTGGTTTCAAGTATTCTTGTTGGTATTTTGACTCATTATGTGCATGGGATGATTAATTCGCTTCCGACTCTGATGTTTCTTGAGCATGTTGTTAAGATTTCTTGAACAGCTTATGGATGATGAAAATCATTCGCTGGGGTTTTGTTACGTATCTGTAATCCGTATTCTATTTGGGAAGCATGACAGGAAACCATCCGGTCCAGGAGCGGAGTCGCAGTTCATCGCGAAAACCGCCGATTTAATCTCTTCCAAGATGAACGGAGCATCGAGCTGGATAGATTGGGATCTTCATCACCATAGAGGTGATTCCAATCAAGTTGAAAGGAGCGCCTGTCCAGAGTTCCCAGAAGGGTCTTATAAAAGGAAAGGAAAGCCGCATGAAAGTTCGAATCGTTGTGAACCTCTACATCGTTGACTATAATAGAAGAGATACGATTGCATCGTCTACGATGGGAGGCAAAATTGTGGAAGAAAGCAGTATTAGAATCCCCATACTTGAGCCAACATGCCTTAGCACGTTAAGCCCACTTTAAATGCTCGAGTCGCAGAAGCGCATCATAATCTTGCTTACACACATTCCTGCGGAGCCTAAGGGAATTAGAGATGGGACCGGATTCTTCAAGAGACATTGATAGAAGAGAGGAGAAAGTTTTTGAGGCCGAAAGAGTGGCCAAACCTTTCATTGTGCCAAATTTTACACCCATGCTTAATCGCATGCAATTTGAGTATAATTCGACCTAGGCCGTCGGAACCAACAACACTGGCAAGGCAATTGGAAATAAGATTTCCAAAAATTTGGTCTTCTAACCAAAAATTTTCAAATCGGAATTTCCGGTGCTTAGGAAAGGAATAGTTAGAGTACAAAATGATTGGACGTGATCCGAACATGGATTAGGTAAAGCTTGAGCGAAAGAATTTTGGAAGGATGTAATCCATTGACGGGACACCAGGAATCGGTCAAGCTTTGCCAAAGAAGGGACTAATCGCATGTTCGATAATGTGAAGGACCTACCGTTAATAGGTATATGTACAAGATCAAGATCGCAAATACAATCGTTGAAACACAAAGAGTTGTTTAAAGCAGAAGGGTTACCAGGCCTTTCATGTGCAAATCTAGTGACATTAAAGTCACCGCAGAAAAACCAATACCTTTGAATACACCCGATAAAGGAATCAAATTCATCGCAGAAAAACTAGCGACGATCAGAAGAGCTAGGAACGTAAACAAAAACAACGGTGAGGTCACAATTGATTTCCAACCAATGAAGGAAAACCACCAGGAAAAATTGAAGATGGCGAACAGAGATAATATTGAAAAAAATCCTCTTTGAAACTAAAGAGGATTCCTCCCCGAGCATTAATCAAATCCAACGAGATCCATTTGGATATCATCGATCCACCAATTGCTCTAAGGGTGGAAGGAGTGAGGGAGTGGAATTTAGATTCCACTAAGGTAATCATATCACAGTGGGAAGATGCTATTAATTGATACACAACATGTTGTTTCAAAGCACCGCCAAGCCCCCTGATATTCCAAGACACACTAATCATAAGCTAAGTTGAAATCCCAGGCACGCTTGATTTCTAAATTGCGAATATAATCCACATCTTGAATACAAGATGGATCCAAACAAAAACCCATCTTCGATGCCAAATGGATCAGTTCCAAGTTAGATAAGGAGTCAAAATGAACCTGATAAACCGAGCCAAAGGATGAAAGGTTCTGATTAATAGGATCGAAAGGAGGAATTTCTAAATTCCACACTTGCGCCGCTAAAGAGGCTTTCGAGGAGGTAGAGAGATGAAAATTATTTTTGGCTCGGATCCGTGCACTCGTCCTAATAATAGGCAAAGAATTAATTTTAGCTTTTCGAGCGGGGGGATGAGCACAAGGACTAAAGGAATCATTAGACGCCTTCACAAAAGAGCCCTCTGCAATGAGTTCAGTCCTACTCTGACCCGACAGAGGGGGATCAGATGGGTTCAGAATAGAAGAGGAATTACTCGAACATAGAGTCTCTTACGGTGTCAGGGAAAACACAGGAGAGTGCTGAGTAAAACCTATAAAAGAATCATAGGAATGATAAGAAGATTGAAGAGAATCGAGAAGAGTTATCGGGGGAGAGAGAAGAGAAGAGTCTTACTGAAGAGAACAATTAAGGGTTATATTCTGACCCTTCGCCAAAACACAAAATTCCAATAGGAAATTAACAAAAGCAGGGTAATAAAATGATTGAAATATTGAACATGGTTGCGTATAAAAAGCAAACGAAAAAGGGGACAAATTATTATGAAAAGTAAAACCCGAAAGCTTAAAAACAGAAAGTTGAGAAAGTACCTTGCCACGTACCGAAGGCATAGAAGAACCACGTATGTCCACTTCAGCCTTGTCACCAGCATCATGCCAATCCGATGAGACGGAGGGAAGAGTAGTAGAAGATTTCAGAGAATCAAATTCAGAATTGTACTTCCCAGGGGGTGAGACATTAACTGTTTTTTTGTACTTATCCCAATCTCCTGCAAAGTGAGGATTGATATTCCATGCTGGCCAAGAACTATTGGGGCTGGGAAGGGAAATAGAAGCCTCAACAGTAGCACCAATCGCCTTCGTCTCCGACTTCGAAATATCTTAGATTGAAGCTGAGGAGACTACCAACGCATTCTCCTCAGGGGCAATAGTAGTCGGAGGAGGACTTACAATTTTAGTCGCAATAGAATCTGAGCTCAAGGGAGGGGTCGATACAACGATCATGGAAGTAGGATTAGAATGGGAAAACAGAGTTGAGTTAATCCAAACCAAATTAGGAGGCTTGGAAGGAGAAACAGAAGGTTTGAAAGTCATGTTATTACTTTGGCGAGAAAATGGAAAATGCTTCTTAAAAGATTTCTTTTGCAGCACTTTATTCTTAATAGACGACAAAGCTGGCTTAGCAGAAGAACCAGCTGAGAATTAGGCAATTTTCAGACCAGAAGAGAAGTGCTGAGGGGATACTAAAGGGAAGGAAGGTGCTGGAGCGAGCGGGGTAGGCGCAGAGTCATGGTAAGTAACCACAATATGGTATAGGGCCTCACCCACCTGCAAAGTATAGTTAGAGATCCTCTCAGCAATCAGCGAATACATGAATTCAGCCTCAATCTGTAGGCAACCAGAGGCTAAAAGAGATGTGAAGGAAGTACAAGTGAGCTCACCAATACATTTGGACATAATTGCAACAAGATGAAGAGAGTCACAAAAAGGTGGAAGACCAAAAATAAACACCTTGGTAGGCACGAACTGGAGGGCAGGAAGGGGCATACCCTTGGACGCCCATTTACAGATATTGAGCTGCACCGATCCAAATGAGAAGGATTTCTTCTCAACTAAGTTCAGAAGCACCTTAACCGAAGGGCAATTAATAACAATTTCACCATTAGAACAAGCATTAACAGCCCAGGTCCAATTGAACACATTACAAGTGTTGCAAAGGAAGTCATCTAATGCAGAATTAATAATGGAACCGCTAGTAATAGAGACTGCACCAAAGCTGTGCAGATTGAAAATTTTAGTCAAAAGGTCCGGAGCAAGAACAACGACTAAAGAGGTCTGATGATTAGAGGAGAGGGACGGTTGTGGTAAGGTAGGAAGATGTGGTTGCTGAGCAATCACCTGAGGCTGAGAAAACGAAGAGGAACAGGGAGTAGGCTGCTTATCCGTCTTTAGGAGGTGCGAAGACGGAGGAGTCGGTAGAATAGCAGAAGCTTCAGAGACCTTAATCCTCTTAGGTTTCCTTGACTCCACTTCAGACAATTTAGCAAGGATGGAGGGGGGGGGGGGGGGGGGAGAATCAAGAGCTCCCAATACTTGCTCTGAGATGGGAACCCCCACAGGGAGGCCAAGGATTTGTTGAAGGACGAAGCATCTGCTTCGAGAATTTTTTGACAGAACATGCATTTCATCTTGCATTTGCAAAAGAGCTTGAAATGGCTAGGTTGGAGGTAAATGGAAGCAGCGAAGAAGAGGAGAACGAAGAGTGACAAGATTTTTATCAGAAAGAGAAGCAGAAGGAGATAGGGTGGAAGGGCAGGAAGAAATAGCACGTGAATCAACCAGAAGACTCTGGAAGTGGGTAGATGGAGAGAAAGATAGATGAGCCGTTTTAGGCCCACAAACCGAATTAACAATTTTTTAAGGCCTCTTTTTAACCACTTCAACCCATGTTAGGGTCTCCATCAAAAAACCCAGTACAAAAGCACAGAGAAAGACTCAAAAACCTTGGTGCGAACAAACCTCTACTGTAGCGATCGAAAGGGGAGAAAACTGCTACGAAAATCAACCTAAAAAAACTTCAGAAAACACACCAAAAAATTAGAAAGAGGCAAGAACATGCACTAGGAAAACTTCGAGAAAATACCATACGCTCATCAAGCGTGGAAACAGAGGGGAAGACCGAGAATATTTCAAAAGCAAAAACAACCCAGTAACGGATGGTGGACTCAAACGGAAAGACCAAAATAGGCGAAAACCAAAAAAGCAAAGTAGACGCGAAAGGTAATCGAGCTCACAAAGCCCACAGGGGGGCCAGAAGAGCCTCCACTAATAAAGTGGGAAACGCAAGCGCCACACACAGATCTAAATACACAATCTACAGGAGAACAAAATAACTCTAAATGAAAGTAGTACCAAAGATACTTACAGTGGGAAGGAATCCAACCCAACCCCAGTCACGCTGAGGAAGAAACACCGGGCTTAGAGGATAGCACGGTCCAGCCAACCTGAGAGCTAGATAACACAGAAGTTGAGGGAAAGAGCAATCCTCGAGCATCAACAGATGAATCCGGACTAGCAAATAGGATCCTCCAACAACAAAGGAGGGAGGAGAAACTAAGGCGATGGGTATGTGGAGGAAGATGAGAGCTCTAACTTTAATGAAGGGAGGGATGAGGAAAAAGGCATTGATCGATTGCATCTGGACGGGGAAGGCTGGGGACCCAGAAAGGGAGTATGGTAGTTTATTTAGAAGCCGGTTGGGGGTTATCTTTCTGATCCTATCTCAAATTTCTGTTCTCAATCTTACATTTCTCATTTTTACGAGTTGCAATCTAATTTTTTTAGAACTAGACAAATGTTCTCTCTTTTCAATTATATATTTCTTTCTAGCTTAGACTTGGTACTGAATTTAAGAATATTATTTTAAAACTAGTATCATACACGTGCACACGTGCACGTGGAAAAAATTGAAGGGTTAATGAAAAGGATAAAAAAAAAATAATTTCCAAACTGATCCACTCCCGAAAATATTTACCAAACTGGTCCACTTTTGAAAATATTTACCAAAGTGGGTCATTTTGTCAGCACGTGCGCTGCACATGTTGGCTTCAAAATGACAACAATGACAGATGATACTAACCCCTTCTCCCATTATAATAGTAGAGATTCTGTGCTTTTATTTTCTCAGTCACACAAGTAGTTGTATTTCAATAAAAGAAAACATTATATGGACAATATCGAATTTGTAAAATGCACTCCAATTTTTTCTTTAATTATTGATCAACCATCTAGAAATATAAAGGACATGTTATTGCAATGGATGCACGTAACAAAGTACTATTAACACTTTTAACTTAAAAGTGTAATAAGAAAGTTTGAGAAAACATACTGGAAAATTGGAGTGTACAAGTTAAAAAAATAACTTTAATATTTTCTTATTTTGGAATATATACTAGATTTGTCCGTGGGCAAGTGCCTACGGCACGTCTTCGGAACAATACAGCATATGAAAGTTTTGTAAACAGTAAAACAACAATTATGTAGCTCAAGTTTGGATAGTAAAACAATAATTAGTTGTAAATAAAATTTCATGTTACATTAGTATATGTTGAAAAATAATTATGAATGAGGTGTAAAATCCAACTTCTTAGAACAATGAGTGTGGAAAATGATGAAATTTAAATGTTGATGAGATATTTGTTATTTTCAATGTAACATGGGCAATAAAAAATGTATAAAAAATCTGAAAATTTACAAACCTGAAATGTGAAAATATAAATTTCTGAATAAATAGAGAGAGAATGAGAGAGAGAGAGAGATATATATATATATAAATAAATAAATAAAGGAGTTGTTTTGGAAATTTAAATTTGAGTTTAGGGGGGGAACTTTTGGGCGTAAAAATATGTTTTGTGAGGTTAGATCTGGACCATTAATTTCAACCCTATTGAATGAGAGCCACTTTTTTTTTGGATAACGCGGATGGAATCTAGCGATTCCAGCCCAATATATATATAACCAAAAGAACAGCAAAGTAAAATTTTACCAAAAGTAAAACTAAACGCAAATGACAACATCATAAAAAACACAAAAAGCAATTGAGTAAATTGCCTATGGCCAGAATCACAAAACGAGGAGTCGAAGATCGAAAGCAGCAAACGAGAGGCTGGCCCAAAGGTCAACCAAGCAAACATCGTCGGCGCTCAAAACCACTGGTCGAGAAACTCCAGCACAACCCGAAACACAGCGCTGGGGGTCCCCGAACGGCGAAGAGCCACTCTGAAGGCAGCTCCACCACAGACAAAGCAGCAGCCAAACCAAGCAGAGGGACCAGCTAGTGGTCCCGTAGCGACCCCAAAACCGAAAATGACTAACTGAGGAGAGATAGGGAGAACATAAGCTAGCCATCATAACAGTTAGGGAACGAACAAGACACACTCCCGAGGAAATTTGAGACGATGCGAAAACACCGAGAATGGCTACAAAGCCCTCGAGGCCAATACTCTTGAGGAACAGAGCATCAAAACCAAGCTGTGACCCCACCTTAAGGTGGATCACCACCACGGCATCCTCCGGGGGGATGATCACCTAAGAAGGAACAAAGAGGGCGTGAGCACCAAAAAACAGACAATACCGACACAATACGGGAAAGAGATCGGAACAAATTCCGGCAACAAAGCATAAAGAAACAAACAGTTAACCAGCGAGATACAACAAGGTACTAAGCCGCCCAAAACAAAGTCGCTAGCAAAACACTGGCTGGGACTGCAATGTAGTCCCCAATTCAGGCCAAGAGAACTCAGCCACGAGGCAAGAGACAGAGCCTCAAAAGACAACGGCCCGTAAGTAAACAACCTAGCTGCAAAACCGCAGCATAGCACCAAAGCAACATAAACCAGTAGAAGCCCAGCAACAAGAACAAAACATCTCAGCTGCAACAACAATTCAGGCCAATAAGCATTTAGAACAGGAAACAAAATAAGCATACTGCCTCTAAAAGAAAGGCCAAGCAAACCCAAAAATAACATCCAGCCTTACTAAACAGAATAAGAAGAGAAACCAACAACACAACACCAACAAACATCAGATCAAAATAACCCAAAATAGAACAGCCGAAGCGCGTGATTGCCGGCCAAACCTGTTAGCTCCTACCAAAACGACCCCTGAAAAACCACCAAAGAAAAGGCAAACAGCCCCCACAATCACTTCAGTTATGCACAAAGTAGGGAAAAGAGAATAAATTAGAAATGGTCAATAGAAAATAGATTAAGGAATGTTCGAACGAAACAAACTAATCGCCTCATCCAGGCGACTTAAATGCAAAGCTTCCACTTTATCATATGTTAAAGTGGACGACCAAAATTTAGAGAAGAATAAAAAGTCCTCGATAATATTATTGATCGAGGCGGCATAATGCGTAAAAATACGTTTGTTTCGTTCTGACCAAATGACCCAAATGATAGCCATAATGAACAGAAACCAGGATTTACGAAATTCTTTTCTGAGAGATTGGGACGTCCAATAGGATGAGAAATCGGTAGGGATATTAGGCGTTTGCCAGGCGATAACAGTAATCATCCATAACGGTTGAATAAAGCTACACTTTAGAAAAAGGTGATCGGCGTCCTCATGACCGGAGGAGCATAAAGAACATGATTGTCTTAAGGCCAGGTTCATCTTGTTAAGGACCTCAACTGTAAAAAGATTGTTTTTAAGCGCTAACCAGGTTAAAATCTTGGATTTGAGAGGAGCGCAACTGCTCCATAAGGGCTTAGCACTCGGGGAGTAAATCCCCCCGAAATTCAGGAAGTTATAGAAGGATTTAACTGAGTAATTACCAGAACTGGTCCTTCTCCATTTGAAATCTTCTATGGGATGCCAGGAATAACGGTTGAGACCACTGAAGAGCTGGTGAAGCTTGTTCACAAGAGGCGAGGGAAGAACTGTCGTGAAAGGAATCGACTAGAATTTTTGGGAGTTGATGGTGGTAACATAATCCGCCACCGTGGCGGAGGAGTTTGATGCCATCTGGTAGAGCGAAGGGAAAGCTAAAGCTAGCTTGAGATTACCGAACCATAAGTCTTCCCAGAATTTGGTCTTAGAACCATCAACACACACGTGATTTAAGCCACATCGGAACGGAACGACAACTTTCCAGACTCCCTTCCAGAAAGAGGAGGCCTTGCGGGAAAGGGAAATAGGAAAATCCCACATCTTACGATGTGAAAAACAATTAAGAGAGATAAGACGAACCCAAGGCAGTTGATCATTTTTAAGAAATCTCCATAACCACTTGCCCAGAAGAGCTAAGTTTTGGTGCCTGAGATCAAGAACCCCTAAGCCTCCAGCTGCCTTAGAAGTGCAGATCAGCTTCCAATTGCAAAGGTGAGTACCAGCTTTATAAGAGTCAGCACCTGACCAGAAGAAATTCCTTCTGATTTGATCGATCCTTTTAATCACCCAAGACGGTAGGTAAAAGAAAGACATCATATATAAAGGAATAGATTAAAGAACGAAATTTACGAGGATGAGTCTGCCTTCGCGCGAAAGTTGTTTACCAGACCAACAGTTAAGTCTAGATTCTACTTTTTCAATCATCGGCATCCAATCTGATTTATGAAGCTTCCCCCATCTCAATGGGCTACCGAGGTAATGGATCGGAAAAGAGCCGAAGCACAATTAAAGAATTGCGTAATTTCCGTTTGACGGTTTTGAGACCCTTCGAGCCAAAGAACCGAAGATTTTTGAAAGTTAATGGCTAAACCAGAAGCACTTTCAAAAACATAAAGAAGTAACTTTAAGTTACGTAATGAGCACCCGTTGGGTTTCGCAAAGATAATGGTATCGTCTGCGTATTGGAGGTTCAACACACATCGATAACTTTGAGAACTCCCCAGGCCTTCGATAACATCAGCCTCCCAAGCATTACGGAGCAGCTTACTGAACACATCAGCAACAAGAGAAAATAATAGAGAGGAGATAGAATCGCCCTGACGAAGACCCCGCTTACACTTGAACTTGTAGCCTTCTGCCCCATTAATAAGAATGGACGAGGTACCAGCGAAGAGACTATTTAATCCAGGCGATCCATTTAGGACCAAATCCGCGATGAAAAAGGATATCGAAAAGAAAATCCCAGCTAACGTTGTCATAAGCTTTTTGAAAATCTAATTTTAACAGGATCCCCTCCGAGTTGGATCTATGGCAGTCGGAAATAATTTCTTGGGCCGACACCACACTATCCAAAATGAAACGATCTTTAATGAAACCCGATTGGGCGGGATCGATTAAGGGAGATATAATCGCACTGAGGCGGGTCGAAAGAACTTTCATAATGATCTTGAAGGTCGTATTGAGAAGGCTAATTGGTCGAAAGTTGGAAACCGAGTTGGCTCCCAAGAATTTGGGTATAAGGACTATATGCGCATAATTGATCCTATCAATGGAAAAATTCCCTTGGTATTGATCGGAGAACATCTTGAACAGATCGTCTTTGAGACAATCCCAGAAACGCTGGAAGAAGACTGGAAACTCATATGGGCCAGGGGCAGAATCACTTTTTAAAGAAAACACTGTTGACTTAATCTCTTCCAAAGAAAAATGAGCTTCCAAACTCGAAAGATCATGCATTTGCTGTCCATACAATTGGGTCCAGTCCAGATGAATAGGACGGTGTTTATGAGATCCCAACAGATCTTTAAAGAAACGAAGAAAAGTAGCATGGATATCCGAAACAGAAGTTAATTCATTGCCATTGTCTAGAATAGAAGAAATACGATTGCATCGCTGACAATGCGATGCAAAATTGTGAAGAATGAGGTGTTGCCGTCACCTTCCTTCAATCAACGAAACTTAGCTCTCTGTACCCATTTAATGTGATCCTTCACCCAACATTGCCACTTGATAGATTTTTTTGTATTTTATTATATAGATATTAGATCAAAAAGTTTTGATTTCATAAATTCATATTAAGTATAGAAAAGCTTATAGTACAAAATTCTGCTCAGTTTATTGTACACTATTAAAAAAATCTGATAGCTGATATCCATAACTAAGGATACGGAAGATCAATTGGCAGTGTAGAAAATCTATTCTATAAAAAAATGATTTATTCAAAAAAAAAAAAACATTTTAAACCATATATGTGACAAATAATATCATTTTTTGGAGACTATGCCAAAATAAATAAACCTAAATTGACCAAAGGATATTGCCTATACTTGTTCCCTCTTGAGTCTAAATCACAAAGCGGGGACAACAAATAGTGCAAGAGCCTAGAAGCAGAAATGAATACCAAGATAAGAAAGAAAGAGTCCCTCCCTCTTCTCTCTCATTGCTTACTTTCCAAACTCAACCAAAATAATGACAAGGGAAAGCAATAAAATAATAGTAACATGGGCCACTGACCACTGTAGAGATATTGTTGGAAGATTTGGAGGAAATCTTGCCAGGATATTTTATCTGCAAGTGCATTGTCTGGATATGGGATCTTGTTGGGATTTTTGTTTAAGACCATCCACTAGTCTACCCCTATAAATAGTACTATAACTTCTATAGACCAACCCACCAACCTCTCATCATCATCTTCATCTTTACCATCCCCCAATATTCACCATTTGAGCATCAGCAATGGCAGTAGGAGAAGCAGGGTCACAGTTTCATGTGCTTGCTGTAGATGACAGCCTGATGGACAGAAAGCTGATTGAGAGGCTGCTCAAAACCTCATCTTTTCAAGGTATTATTGCTCACCTTCACATGAAAATATTAACATATGCCCATTTTGTTGATTTGGGTTTTTTTCTTCTTTTTTTCTCATTAATTTCTTGTGTTTTGTTTCAGTTACAACCGTTGATTCTGGGAGTAAGGCTCTGGAGTTTCTGGTTTCTCCTCATCATCAGGTAAATTAACCTTTTTTTAGATTAATCTTGTTTTCTGTTTAATTTGGCAGAAATTTTGTGATGCTGATTTTGGTTATATGTCGTATTTTGCAGGGGATTGAGGTGAACTTGATTATTACAGACTACTGTATGCCTGGGATGACTGGATATGATCTGCTCAAAAAAATTAAGGTACAGATTTTAGCATTTGGTTTATTTTTTTTCTTTCTGATTTCAATTTGAAAGAGAATTGTTTCCTTTATATTAAAAAAACAGGAGTCATCATATCTCAAAGACATAACAGTTGTGATAATGTCATCTGAGAATGTGCCTTCAAGAATCAGTAGGTGAGCCTCTTCAAATTAATTAATAAATTATCTCTTTTTAGTTGAATTAATTCATAAATAAGGAAGTTTCTAAAGATGGAATTTTCTGGGTTTTTTTCAGATGCTTGGAAGAAGGAGCAGAGGAGTTTCTTCTGAAACCTGTACAGCTTTCAGATATCAGCAGGCTCAAACCTCATTTACTGAAAGGGAAATCTAAGGAATAAAAGGATCAACAGCAGCAACAACAACCAACTCACCAATAATAGTACAAGGGAATGAGAAGAATGAGAATAAGTGGCACAAAAAGTAGCAAAAGAACATCCATGGATGAGGGAATTTTTTCCTGACAAAGAGTAAGACCGAGTCATGGTCTGACACTGGACTGATATGCACAAAATAGTTGTGTAATTAGATAGTTAAAGTTGAAGGAGTTGGGGATCTACAATTTTGTTTTGGTTATCAAAGATCCATGACTGTAGGATTTTCTTTTTGTGGCCTTCTTTCTTTTGAGGGCAATCACAGTATCAGAATTTGAAGTTTATGGGTTATGGGAAAAAAATTATACAATATCAAATTTTGATCATTGCTCAATTATGAAGTACTATGATGCTCAAAACAGTGATGTAATTACTCAAAACAGTTGTGTAATTACTCAACACAAACCTTAATTGAGGGATTAGAGTTGGCACTAAAACATAAGTCATCATTACATATTGCAATTGACCTTCCTCTCAAGCTACTAAGAGCATCCACAGTGATTTCTTATATTTGATAAATTGCCATTTTATAGCAAATCGATCGCTGCAGTGGTTTTCTATTTTGCCATTTTTTAGTAAATCTGCTATATTCGTTTCTCATATATGAGAAACAGAATAGCGATTCTCAAATTTTGAAAGACGGTACAACATATACCGTCCAGTATATGTTATACCGTCTCATTAATTTTTTTTTTTAAAAGTGGGTCGGACGGTATAACATATACCGTCCGGTATATGTTATACCGACCCACGTATATTATTATTATTATTTTAAAAAAATTTTCCAAGCCAACGGTGAGATTTATTCTGAAAAAAAAAAAAAATTTAAAAAGGTCAGACAGTATAAACATATACCGGCCGGTATATGTTATACCGGCTGACCAAATCTGATAGTTAATATAGTTTAATAGGTTTAGTGGGTAGGTTGGGTGGATATAAATAGGTTTAGTTAGTTTTTAATTAGGTTTTGTTATTATTATATTATTTAATTTATTTAATTAATATAGTTTAATAGTTAATAAGTAATTAACTTTTTTAAATTTATTTTTAAATGATGAGACGGTATAACATATATCGTCACTCGCTTATTTTCAAAAAATGAGAAACATATAGCAAACAACCACTGCAGCAAACATCCCTATTTACTATTACTGTAGCTGCTTTTTTTAACAAATGAGAAAAACGACTGTGGATGCTCTAATAAGTTATAGCTCTGAAGGGTTATTAGGATACAGAAATTCCAGATTCTATGACGAGTAAATGCTCTCAGTTAAAAGAAAAGGGGTTTTTCTCCATGGTCACTAATAAATGTTTCATTTCCATATATTTCACTCACAAATAGCTATTTTAATGCAATGCACTTACAATATAAAATTAATCTCAAATAACTACTTTTACTATAAACTAGTAATTTATTTTATTATAAACTAGTAATTTACACGAGCGATGCACGTTTTAATAATTTCAAAAACAAGAATAAAAACTCTGACGTAGGGAGGATTTGAACTGGAAACCTCGTTTATATTAGTTATGTACGTGCGTTGTACATATTGGTAGAATGACAAAATGACAAGGCTTTCTTCCATTATAATATTAGGGATTAGAGATATCTAATTGGCTAAAATTGAAAAAAAACCCCTAAACTATTCCATATATGCAGAAAACCACACTCACCTTTTTTTTATGCAGAAAACCACACTCAACTATGGTGCGAAAAACCACATCATGACTTCGTTAGGGTTCTGTTAGGCTGAAATTGAAAAAACCCCCTTAAACTATCTCATATATGTAAAAAATTTCACTCACCTTTTTTTTAATGTAGAAAACCGCACTCACCTTTTTTTATGCAGAAAACTGCACTCAACTATGGGTGCGAAAAACCACCCGTATAACGGAACCCTAACGGAGTCATGATGTGGTTTTTCACACCATAGTTGAGTGTGGTTTTCAGCATAAAAAAAAGGTAAGTGAGGTTTTCTGCATATATAGGATAGTTTAGGGATTTTTTTCAATTTTAGCCTATCTAATTTCATATAATTCACTTAATAGTTTTTTTTTTATTTAAAGAAGAACATTCAGAAACTAATGAACTAATCATGATATTCATTTAGAAAATGATGAAGGATATTTTTTTTAAAGTGTTTTTTTCCACACGAGTCACTAACAAAATGTTTTAATTTCATATACCTCACTTATAAATAACTAATTCCACATCACTCACAATTTAGACACACTTTTTAAAAAAAAGAATTTTTTTATAATGCAAACTTCCAACTAACTATAACTTCCCAACATTTTATTTAACTACCTTATATTCGCTCTCGGTCGTAGGATTTGTAATATCTCTTTTTAAATATAATAAAATTTACTAAATCAAAACAGTGCATTTTGGTCATTCCTTGTGTTTTTTTCTTTAACATTTGTGTTTTGTAAAAAAAAGTTCGGGAAAATTAAATAATACTCGAGAAAGAAGATGGTGAAAATGCCTAGAAATGATTAAAAAACAAAAAATGAAAACACAATTAGTATCATATGATAATCATAAAATCTATATCATATGTCATACATATTTACAAGAGATATAGTTATTTTTACATTTCTATAACATATCAGATTATACTTGATTATAACATTATTTTCTAAAACAAAATTAAACTGGCATAGTTTATTTGTGGCCTATTTATAGTAAGTTATTGTAAGATATTATTTAATTAGATATCAAGAATGAGATTTCTGAACTGGGCTCTGAGCAGCAGGGCGGTGGTCGGAGCCACGGAGCATGGCCAATCAAAGGGATAGTATATTTGAGAAGATAAATCATGTTCTATGTATGATACATATAGATTGGATAGTATATTTGAAAAGATCCAATGATCACACATCTATTTACATAGAATATCGTATACATTTTAATTATCAAATCTATTTTCCTGATAAGATGGAAATGGCAGAGCTTAGTGGGTGCTTAATGTGGTTAGATAGGTTGAAGACATTTACGAAACTAGCCTTTATTATCAAAAGGTTAAAAACTAATTCCTAAATTAAAGGGGCTTTCTATTTGTAGTTATTTTAGTTGGGAGTTTGCATCGTAGTAAAGTACTGTTCTTTTTTTTGCCTCTTACCTCTTATAAGATATTTACAGTAAGAGCCTCTTGTAAGAGACTCTTTTTGAGGTGTTCTTTTTATATAAAAATAACCTCATATAAGAACCTATAAGAGAATTCTGTTCTTTTTTCACCTCTTACAAGAGCATTTTCTCTATTTTTACACATTTTTGCCCTTACTATATAATTTCTCTATTTATACTTTGGGGTAATATAGACTTTTTAAGTGATAGAAGGCTTATAAGAATTTAAAAGAGGCTACTAGAAGCCGTTTAGGCTTATAAGTGATTTTGGAAGAAATTGCTTATAAGAGATAAAAAAGAACGCTAAAAATTATAGGTAAAGGTGTGGACAACCTCTTATAAGAGGTGAATTACTTCTAAGATGAGAAAAAGAACAGTAACCCCGAAGACTCATTCTTTAATCGCCCAGTGCAGAAACATCATGAACCTAATTAAATATAAAATCTTCTAATTAAATATAACTTTTCGTTAGACAATGAACTAGTCAACTTACATTCCAAAGGCAAGTTAAAATTTATAATAACTAATAATTCACACAAGCTGTGAAGCACATATTCATAAATATATTTTTCTAAAAATAAAAATTATGATGTAGTCTAATTTTAAACATGAGACATCTTTTATATTAATTATGAACGGGTGATGTACAAATATATTTGTTTACAAATGACAACATCAAATCTTCTATTATAATATTAGAGATTAATTTACTGCTAATCAACAATTTTCAATATCATCACTATTAGAGTTGCTATCGGGTCCTATCAGGTTGGGTCCTCCACTACCCGGACCCGGATCCAGTACCTCACGGGTCTAAAAATTGGACCCGGACTTGTGAGAACCAGATCCGGGTCCGGGTTCGGATCCGGGTCTGGGTCCGGATCCTAGTTTAAAAAAACTATCCGTTTGTTCCAGTAGCGGAGAAAATATATTTGCACTTAAGTATTTTTGTCATACCGTACGATTCCACCAATTTTTGCACTTAAATACATGGATAAATATTATATTTACACATCTATCTTCAACAATTACTATTTACATGTATATCCCTATAATATTATTATTCAAATTCCATATTTTTTGGGGTATTTTTTAACGGATCCGGGTCCGGGTTCGGGTCCGTTCTATTTTGAGCAGACCCAGACCCAGACCCGGAAGTGCATCGGGTCTTATTTTAGGATCCGGACCTGGATCCGTATAGATCGGGTCGATTCCGGTCCAATGTCGGGTCCAGGTTGAGTAGCTCAAACCGTAAAGGGTTTATGGTGGATAAAAAGAGTTCTCGAGTTTAAAGTTAGATTATAACATGCAGCTTGTGTTCAAAAGAAATAATATTAACTTTTTGTTGTTGTACAATTGTTCATTTCTGTGAATTTGTTTCGTTACAATTTTATTAATAAAACTAGTATTTAACACGTGCAATGCACGATTTAATTAATATATTATTTTTAAAGTAATATAATATAGCACGTGGTTATTATCAACAATGCTGAAGGTAAAAAATTTCTTTGTAAAAGGGGACTTAGACAGGGTGATCCCATTTCTCCTCTTCTTTTTGTTTTTGTTGCTGATGTTTTTAATTGAATGCTTTCTAATGCTTGGGATAATGGTTTTATTCAAGGTGTTGGAGGTTTTCCTTTCTTCAAGGGAGTTCTTAACCTTCAATATGCTGATGACACTATTCTATTTTCATCTTGCAATGGCTTAATGCTTAGAAATCTTAAATTTCTCCTTTATTGTTTTGAGAGTGTTTCTGGTATGAAAATTAACTTTTCCAAATCTTCTTGTATCTGGATTGGTGGTGATTCTAATAGACAACTTAAGATTTTTGCTTTCCTTAACAGCCCAAAGGGCTCATTTCCTTTGGTCTATTTGGGTATCCCTTTGAGAGTTGGTAGACTTCACAAATCTGACTGGATCCCAATTATTGATAAAATTGAGAATAGACTGAATAGTTGGTCTGGTAGATCTCTTTCTATGGCTGGTAGATTGATTCTTATTAATTCTATTTTATCCAGCATTCCTCTATATCTTATGTCCTTTTTTTAATATTCCTGCTTGGGTGATTAGAACAATTGATAAGCTTAGGAGGAAATTCTTTTGGGTCGGTTCTTCTTCCTCTTCTGATCAAGGTAAATGCCTCATGAATTGGAGTAGAGTTTGCAAAAGTAAGTCTGAGGGTGGTTTGGGTGTTTTGAATCTTCGCAATCAAAATATTGCTCTTCTTGGTAAGTGGTTGTGGTCTTGTCGGAACTCTGAAGATAAAGTGTGGATCAAGATCATTAAGTCTAAATATTTTCGTAGAAGAAATTTGTCTGACTTCTCTATTCTTCCCCCTTCTGTTGGCTCCTTCTTCTGGAAAGGTATTTGGAAAGCAGCAACTCCTTTTAAATGTAGCATCCAACATATCTGTGGTGATGGGAGGAATGTTCGCTTTTGGACTGATATTTGGATTGGCAACTGCAGTCTTTCCACTTCTTTTCCTGGTCTTTATAAAATTGCTAGTTTCCTTAATGCTGCTGTTCTATCTCTCTATTCTACTAATAGATTTGGTA
The DNA here is from genome assembly GCA_017893485.1 of Hemerocallis citrina. Lineage (NCBI taxonomy): Eukaryota > Viridiplantae > Streptophyta > Magnoliopsida > Asparagales > Asphodelaceae > Hemerocallis > Hemerocallis citrina. The sequence goes on along the minus strand of CM030361.1, from coordinate 77,374,581 downwards.
AAGTGTGGAATATAGGTTTCAGGAGATCTCTCTCTCTTCAACAATCTCATGATCTTAGTGCTTTGCTTCATCTGCTGAATAATTATGACTGGAAGCCTCACAATGGGACTATTTGGAGATGGAATAGTTCTGGTTTGTTTTCTGTGAAATCCTTTTATAATTTCCTTAACTCTGGTGGTCTTATTTGTCCCTTTTATAAGTTCATTTGGCAAAATGTGACTCCTCTTAAAGTTAGAATTTTAGTTTGGCTTACTGTTCATAATCGTTTACTTACGGTTGATAATGTAAACAAGAAAAACTTGGCTTTGGGTCATAAGTGTGTTCTGTGTTCTTGCTCTATTGAATCTGCCAAACACCTTTTTCTGAGACGCCCTTTTGTGAAACAAATTTGGCTTATTTTTAAACTTTCCTTTCATTTTAGAGGTTACCCCCCTTCTATTAATTCCTGGTGGGGTATTTGGAGGTCTAAGAGGATTAAAAAGAAATTTTGTATTATCTGGGATATGATTATGATGGCTTTTATTTGGGTTATCTGGAGGGAGAGGAACAACAGAATTTTTCTTAATAAGCATGTTGATATTGTTAACATCTTGGACTGCATTGTTTTCTTTGTTTCCTCTTGGTCAGATATTCTCCCTCCATCAAAGAAAGCCAAGATTGAGTTGAAGGACTTTGTTGAAGCTTGCAAATCATTTATTCCCCCTTCTCACAATGCTGATGGTGTGGTATCTCATTCTTCTATTGTAGCTTACTCTCCTATGGCTAGTACTGGATTAGATAATGTCAGTATTATTGATGATATGATGAAGTGAATGGCAGTAACACTTTGGAGCAGCCTATTCTCTCGTCCATTCAGGTTTCATCCTCTTTTAATGTTACAGTGCCTGAGTTCCAGGAGGAGATTTCTGCAGACTCGACTAATTTGTCAAATGCTGATGCTTTAGTTTCCAGCACTCTTGATTCTATTGCAACCATGCCTACTCATCATCAATATCTCATCACTGGAATTCTACTTGTTCAGAATTTATCGGCTGCTCAGGAGACCTCTACGTGATCGACTGCTGATGATCTTTGATTTGTTCTGTAGTTGTGACTTTTTAGCTGTTATGCTTCTAATAGACTTCTAGTTTCTCTATGTTTTGATCCTCTAGATGTTAAGGATTTTTTTGTGTTTCTTTCCTAGATGTGGTCTTTCTGTATGAAACTCTGTTCTGGTTTTTTTGGTTTAATGAATTGGCTGAAGTCCCCTAGACTTCATCCCTTTTTCCGAAAAAAATAAATATGTATTTTTTAAAGTAATATAAAAAGTATAATGAGAGAGTTTGAGTTGAATGTGTAATGCATATAAATTGATAGATTTAAATTAAGTGTATAATGAGAGAGTTTGAGTTACACGTGTATTGCATGTAAGATGGTAGATTTAGAAATGACACTTAGGTCTTGTCTTATTATAATACTAGTAATTTACATGTGCGATGCACGTTTTAATAATTTCAAAAAATAGAAAAAAAAACTCTAACGTAGAGAGGATTTGAACTGGAAACCTCCTTTATATTAATCATGTACGTGCGTTGTACATGTTGGTAGAATGACAAAATGACAAATGACACTAAGGCCTTCTCCCATTATAATATTACTAGTAATTTACACGTGCGATGCACGTTTTAATAATTTCAAAAAAAAAAAATCTGACATAGGAAGGATTTAAACTGAAAATCTCTTTTATATTAGTTATGTACGTGCGTTGCACATGTTAGTAGAATGACAAAATGACCTTCTCCAATTATTATATTAGAGATAATATTAGAGATTAGAGGATAGAGATTAGAGATATGGTGATTGTACTCCATTTTTATATTTTTTTTATTAAAAAAGCCTATTTCAAATTGCGGTGTAGGTGCAGGTGCAGGTGTAGGAAGATGAGACTGAGACAAAGGAGGACAAGACTTCGATAATTCTCTTGGAAGTCGAAAAACAGATGAACCAAAAAGTTAAATATGCACGTGACATGAGGGACATAATCAAAAAGATCATCAAATCTTAGTTAATTTGATCTTTCCATCATCACCGTATCTTAATCAGATAACATTGTACCAACTACATCTCATCTCATGATATCTTACCGGTTCATATTGCACATATAATAATTCATCATGAAAACATGGTCCATTTGCATAAAAGCATGGCATGTTCTCGGTAAACTAGAATCTGTCAGGTCTTGGTGAGATAACTGGAGAACTTTATACATCAAGAGTTCTTTACGGGTATCGTGGAATCTTTTCATGATGGCTCTGATTTCGATAATTTGAAATGAAAGAAATAATAGAATATTTTTTAATAAATCTCGTTCTATTAGATGCTTAATTGATGATCTTGTATTCTACTATAATTTTTGGGCTAATTCTATGTCTCATGACAAAAAATTCAAGTCTAAATTATCCTATCTAGAGAGGGCTGTATGTGCCATTGTCAATCATGTTGAACTCGCCTACTTATTCTCTATTGTATTGAGCTGTTCTTTTTTAATCCTCTATTCTCTATCGTTGTTTCCGACTGTTTGATGAGTTTATTTCCGAGTAATGCTACATCCACTACCAAGTTCACTACATTTTTCTTCGCTATCTTAGGTGGCACACTCCAATAGGTAGGGAAAGATAGAGTAGGTGGGGGAACTCTCCAATAGAAGTCCACGATAGTGAAAAAAATGGTAGTGAAATTGGTAGTGGCTAAAGCATTACTCGTTTATTTCCTCCTTGCATATCTATTTCAAGGTGGTGTTAATTATGGTTACTTTGGTGATTTTCATATCCTTTCGGTACTCATTTTGGCACCCCCGAGCTTGGGGCTCTCCTTCGTTAACTTTGTTCGATTTTACTGGCATTTTATCTATTGCTATACTTTCACTCTTTTCAAGTTATGATGTTTTGTTTTGTTGTTCTGGAATCCAACTCTTTTATTTCCTTTACTTCTTTATTCTCTTTTTTTTTACTTGGGTCTATGCATACCTGGTTGTACTATGTTGCTATTTATATCTTGTCTTACTTTATTCTATCTTCGAGCACTTCTTGGTCTCCATTTTCAGTCTCTTCATTTTAGAGTTGCGTTTGCTTCACTTATGTTTACTAGCTGTATTGTGTGCGCTAGTCCTGTTGAGCTTAGAGGGGCTTATTTGTGATTCACTCTCGTGTTTTTTCTTGATGGTGTTTGTGAGTGTTGAGTTTCGAGTTTTGTTCGGTCTTCTTCGCAGCCTTCTTATATTTGCCAGCTGCATTTCCATCAGCTTAGTCTCGATGCTCTTGCGGTTTCTCCTGGCTACCGGAGTGCTTTTGCGATTTCTTTGGCCTAGCGGCGTATCAGCTCTATTTTTACCTTCCTGCTTCGCAGTTCCTGCTAGCTTGACGATCTGCTCTATCGTTCTCTTTACTGGCTGCTTTTCCAGAGCCATCCACTACCTCCTCATTTTGTTTGGATGTTGTCCTTCTTCAGAGTTGCGGTGCAGTGCCTATCGACAATCTTGTGTTCTGATTTTGCTTGTAATTGGCAATAGTAGATATTTTTTTTGTATGTTTGATGTTCGTTAGTCTCTTCGCTATTGATTTTACCTCCTGTAAAATTCATTGTATATAATTCCTGGTACATTTTTTATATATACTAGGTTTGCCCGTTGACACGTGCCTACGGCACGTCTTCGGAACGGTACACCGTATTTGATCATATAAAATAGTTTTGGAGGTCCAACTGTAACGCCCCGAATCCCAAATACACTGAATTCGAGATGTTCTACAGGATCTTTTCGCTTCCTTTAGTACAATTTTACAAGAAAATTTGAACTTTTCACTTTACATCAGAGTTTACATGATTACATTACACTTTACATTGCACAGCGGAAGTAAACTTTACAACAATGAAACAAATGTATAACAACATTGAATAATCTTTAAGCATTTGTTCCTCTTTAATCTGTATCAAGCCATATACCTGCATATAAGACTGTGGGTACGTCAGTTTATTCAACCGACGATCATTATACACGGCCATCATCTCTATGCCGGAAATAGTATAACTTATTTTCCATATTTAGCAAACACAAACTTGTCACATATCAAACTAAAGGGACTACCCTATTGATATCGTGTTGTAATTGTGCACTTAGTCCTTAATGTATTTATTTATATTACATGACACTAATGCGCACTTGTTCGGATTCTATGCATCCCATACTACATAGGTCCGAGAGCAAGCCCTTAATCGTTCTTCATCTTTGTAGGGTTCAATCCCTCGTTATGACTTAATCTACTACTGTAACTACGGTAGGTATCTTAGATGATCTATGAGTACAAGCACTTGTACAGAAAATAAACATGACCAACCTTGGTCTTTCATTTCAAATTTTCATTTCATTTATTTCCAAATGCCGGGGGAGACTTAGCTACTCCTTTTGTTTCAATTTTCAATTCACAATTTTCAAAATGAGCATTTCCAACTCATGAGTTCATTTTCTTCATAATCACCATGGATTTTATTTTTCATGTTCATAGTTCCACAATTATAACTTTCATAAATTCAAATAAATGATTCACTCCATATTAATTCATGCAAAGACAAATAGAGTTTACTGTCACAACCAATATTCAACATAAGATTCACAATCTTTATCATAAAACAATTCATAGAATTTCTGAGATGTCAAAAAGTGTTCTGAACAGTCGACTTAGGACTCATCCAGTCGACTTGTTCAGCCAAAGAAAGTTCTTCAATAATCGCTCGGAAGAGTCGACTGCTGCACATGGCCAGTCGACTGTTCCGCAGCATTCGAAATTAAAATATAAATTACGGAGAAGTCGACTGTCGTTCATATCAGTCGGCTGTTCTGGGTAATTCAATTATACAACCTTTCATGTTCAGTGCAATCGACTGCTACATATATTTGGTCGACTGAAATAGAGTTAAATTTCAACTTGTTCTTACTGAAATAGAGTTAAATTTCAACTTGTTCTTACTAACCTACTGTAAAAACTCCAGGTTAATCATTTCCATCATGAACTACACTCCAGTATATGAGAATAATTTTCTCAAATGTTTAAACATATTTTTCCTAATGATTAATACAAATCTACCATACAATTCGGTTAATTTGATATACTATCACTAATACATTCTTTTTCAGCATTATAATTTCATTAATCTCTATACCAATTTTCTGCTCTTATTCATTTTCCAAACATAAAAATTGCATCTTAATTTATTCGTTACAACGCAATAACAAAGTTTCCAATTTAGCACATAAAGCGACATAGTCAATATACTAATCTTTGCACATAATTTTTCATGCTACTGACAAAGGTTTCTTCACACAATTTATAACCATATTCGTATTGCACGCAGTCTTGAATTTTACTAGTAGCAACACACATAATTTGCATATCAACAATTCCATCAATTAGAGATCATCTTTTCAATTAAATGTGCATTCTTATTAATCATTTTCATGCATCATTTTGCTAATTAAAGCTAGCATGCATTCCTATGTTAGAAATAGGGAAAATTTACCCACCTCAAATGGAGAGACAAACACAATTAGCAATTTCCTAAACAAAAGTCCTTGCACACGAACGGTCCTCCTCCTAGAAGCGCGCACTCGAGCCTCCAAAAGCACCAAAACCGAGCTCCCCTTCTTGATGAAAACCGGCCCTTCTTTTCTCCTTGATGTTGCAAGCACAATCCCACACTCTCTCAATCTTTTAACTCACACAATCACTACTAGATAAGGTATTTTAGACTATAGGTTTGGAGGGATTAATAAGCACAAGAATAACTAGCCATTGGGGGGGGGGGGGGGGTATTTACACTAAAATCAAAGAGAATAGAGGGCTAGGATCAAGTAGTTGGTTATAAGATGGAGGGCTAGGATGAAAGTAGGAGTTGCATTAACTACCCACAACCAAGTAACCACCACACCATGATTTCCACTCAAATTTTCATTTCCCTCCAAGCTCCCAACCGGCCTAGTTTGAAAAAGTGCATTTTGAACGTGTACGTGCAATGCACGTGCAAGCAACTAGGTCCAAAAAATTGTACATTAAAAAAGAGAAAAAAAATAAACTTTAAATTGTATTCTACATGACAAGTTGTATTAAAAATAAATTAATCCATGGGCTTTAGTTTATGGGCCAAAATACTTATTATAAAAATAATAAATTAAATTAACTTTGGGCTTTTATAACCTAGGTTGTAGTTCTAGTTTGTTTGAATCACCGAAATTTTATAGCCTAGGCCGTTATTGGGAACAACGGCCTAGGTTCATTCAATTTTTTTAACCTAGGCCTAGGTTCATTCAATTTTTTAGAGCGAATGAAGCGAAGAGTTATTTGGGACGAAATTTTCAAATTACCCCTCCGCCACTTAAGTGAGATGGGTGATGGGCGGGCTCGATCTAATCCGTTGATCACGATCAAGAGCGATCCAACGGCCAGAATCGTTGTTTTCACAGGTCTGTAAAAACAGACCCATTTTCAATGGAGCATTTCTCGTATATATATATATATATTCGGCCGAAGTTGTTTGACTATATTCAATTATAAAATTAAAAAAAATCATCCTGAAAACATTATTATTCTCTGATTTGTGGATTCTTTTTGGAAACAATAAAAGCAAATCTGTTGACTTTCACCGGCGTTTGACTGGTTTCTTGCCGCTGCCGTTAACCTGTAAAAAATTCGAACCCGTTTGTTGGTGAAATTATCGTTTTACCCCTGAGAGCTTTAAGATTTGTGCCTTATTTGAACGGTCCCAATTTAATCCTATTTTTAGCCCTATCACGAGACCCCCACTCCCCAAGATTGAGTTTAACAGCCTTTGAGGAGTAGTTTTATTGTTTTAATGGCGTACGCGATTTTATCGGAGTTTTTGAGTGAGTTTGGTTCTTGTCCGAGGTGTAGCGGTATCAATCTGAGCTTGTAAAGTACCCAAATTTGTTCTCAGAGTTTTCTGGATTTTTTGTGTTTTTTCCGGATTTTTCTGAATTTTTTCAATTTTTAATCATTTTTTGAATTTTTATTCAATTTCCGAATTTAAATAATTAATTATCAAAAATTTTAATTAATTAATCTAATTTAATAATTATTGCTTTCAGAATTTAAAATTATTTTACAAATTAATAATTATTTTAAGAATTTTTTAATTATTTTTTTCGATTTTTAATTTATTTTTTCAGATTTTTAAATAATTAATTAAATTAAATTAATTAATTATTTAATTAATATTTACCTGTACACGTGGCGCAATCTTGTGCGTTCATCACGATCAGGGGGCGCTCATCGGGAGGCGGGTGTTTTGCTGCGTTTTCACGCTCGGGGTACACTTTGCTCGGATCATGCCGCCGACCCATGAGACGACACCACGTGGCCGGTCAATGTTGACCGCCACGTGGACTTTTTTCCCCTCATTTCGTCTTCGACCACGCCTTCGACTACGCCTTCAACAGATTTGCTCGGCATCGGTCAGAGGGGTTCGACTGGTTCGGAGGGAGCTTAGCAGCTCGTGGAGCTTCGGCGAAGGGGATGGTGAAGCTCGTGAAGAGAGCTAGGCGAGGGAGATGACAGAGGGGGAGCTCTGGCGATGGGTTCAGAGCATGGAGCTTGAGATTAGCGCTCGACAAGGGAGTTTGGTTCGGCGAACGCTTCGAGCTTGGCAAGAGAGCTCCGCGAGGGAGATGACGGAGGGGGAGCTCTAGCGATGGGTGATGGAGCTCAATGGCGGTGTTTCGATGAAGCTTCGAGCATTGGCTGTTTTGTGGAGTTCAGCGAGGGTAGAAGAAGCTCAAGCTCGGCATTGGAGGTCGATGGGTTCGTCGAGTTGGGCAGTAGAAGGAAGGAGCTTGATGACGCTCCTTCTTGGAGTTCGACTCAGTGGTTGGTGCTGACGACGGTGATGACGAGGGGGCTCGAGCTCGGCAAAATTGGGTTGGCGAGTTGAGTCGAAGGAGCTCGACAAAAGCAGAGGTGGAGCTTGGTACTAGAGGGGTTCGACGGAGCTCAGTGACTAGAGGTGGTGGAGGTGAGCTCGTAGTTGGGTTGGAGGTGAGCTCGTGAAGGAGGTCGACAAGTGAGGAGAGCTCGACACTGGTTGGGTTTCTCTTTGGTTTTTTGGCTCCCAGTCACAGAGGAGAAGAAGAAGAGGAGGGTTATGGGTTTGGGCCTATAACGGGTTCAAACCCGACCCGTTAACCCGTTAATCTCTTTTTTTCGATTTTTTTGTTTTGTTTTGGGCAAATTTGAGCCGTTGGATCTTGATCAAGCATGATTTTTTAGGCAACATTTTTTCCAATTTCACGTTCGGAGCCACGTTTGCTCGGAATTGGCTCTGAGGGACGTGACGCAATATGAGCCGTTGGATCTTGATCAGGCATGAATATTGAGACGAAGTTTTCCCCATTTCACGTTCGGAGCCATGTTTGCTCGGAATTGGCTCCGAGGGACGTGGCGCAATCTGAGCGGTCGATCTGGATCAAGCTCGCATCTTGAGGCGAAGTTTTTCCCCATTTTCACATTCGGGGACACGTTTGCTCAGATTTGGGATTCGAGGGACGCAGCAAGATCTGAGTCGTTGATCAAGATCAAACGCGCATCTTGAGATGAGTTTTCGTGCAGCTGTGTCGTAACCCACTTTTCTGGTGCTACGAAGGTCGGATCGAGGCGTGTGACCCCTCATTTCGAACCTGACTCAAAGATCTACAATATCTCTTCAGGAAGTCAGTTGAAGAATCACCTTTCTTCATGGTCAAAATAGTCCTGCAACATCTTTGTCTTCATGAAGTTAAAAAGAGCTTTGTATGACTATTGAGAAGATCCATTCTTGGAGGCGGGTCTAAGGAGCGTCTCTAGACGAGTTAGGCTCCAAACTCTTTTAGAAGAAGGCCGCTCAGGAGGTGAATGAGATGAGAACATCATCAGGCTCTAAGAGAGATAGCCGTTCAGGAGACGAGTTTGAGGAGCAACTCTAGGGGAGAGTTTTAGCTCCACGCTCGTTTGTTTGAAAGAAGACCGCTAAGGAGGTGAGAGGGAGGAGAGCATCGCTAGGCTCTAGAAGGGAGCTATTTGGGAGACAAGTTTGAGGAGCAACTCTAGGGGAGAGTTGAGCTCCGAACTTGTTGAGAAGAAGGCCCCTTGGGAGGCGAGCGGAGCGAAGAGCATCACCAGGCTCTCGGAGATAGCCGTTTGGGAGACAATCTTGAGGAGCAACTCTATGGAAGATTTGAGTTTTGAACTCGTAGAGAAGAAGGCCACTCGGGAGGCAAGTGGAGTGAAGAGTATCACCGGGCTCTAGAAGAGAGTCGTTTGGGAGATAAGTTTGAGGAGCAACTCTAGGAGAGAGTTGAGCCCCAAACTTGCTTGTTGCAAAATTTAACCAGTAGTGGGAGTAGTATGAATGTTCGTTTTGAGCCCCGAAACCGCATACTTGCAAGCTGTGAAGGAAATTTCGAACTACGATTGTGAACTTCGAACTAGTTATTACGGAGTTATCAATGAGTTGTAGGAGCAATTCCGAATGGTGAGCTGATTCTCACTTGCTTGTTTGCAAGCGGCTAAAGCGGCGTCGAACCAAGTGTTGGACTCTGAACTTGTTGTTTTTAAGAACTTTGACGAGTTGTAGGAGCAATTTCGCACTTGCTCGTTCGCAAGCGGCTAAAACGGCATTGAACCAAGTGTTGTACTCCAAACTTGTTGTTTGATGGGGTTAACGAGTTGTAGGAGCAATTTCGAATGGTTAGCTGCTCTGCACTTGTTTGTTTACAAGCGGCTAAAGCGGCGTCGAACCAAGTGTTGGACTCCAGACTTATTGTTTGATGGGGTTAAGTTGTGGGAGCCGCTCTGTAGGACAAGCTGGACTCCGAACTCACCATTTAATGAGTCTTAGATGTGACTTGGTGAGATAGAAATGAGGCAAATGCAAAAAGTTTCAATAGAAAAAAGCTAAGTTTTATTGAAATAAGCTAAGTGGCCGCTTCAATGGGGTGAGCCATTATTACATGCTTTTTGGTCGTGTTATAAGCATCAGCCTTATTGAAAACTGAAATCTTACTTCTACGATAGGGTGAAGGCCTCTTGGGAGGAGTTTGGTTCTCCCCCATTGGACCTCCATGGATAAGGTGGAGGACAGCCCCAGGTTTGGAATCTTGAAACTCGGCGGGCCTTTCTGTTCGCTTGTAGGATCCTCAGTGTGGAAGATCGGCCCCGTATTTATCGTCCCTTTTTATCGTTCCTTATAAACTTGTACTACTTGTGAAGCATGCTCTGATACCATCTGTAACACCCCGAATTTAAAATAAGGATAAATTCGAGATTTCACAGGATCTTTACTTCACTTCGTACAATTTTACAAGGAATTTTAAAACTTTTTATTCACAATACATCAGAGTTCCTTTACACTTGGTTTTTACACAGCGGAAGAAACCAAGATTACAACAATGAAATACAACTTGTATAACTTTAACATCATTTGCAACATCTTTAACTTCTAAACAGCAACAGCATATCCACTTTATAACTCCATGAATAGTCCATTACCTGCATGTCAATCTGTGGGCACGTCAGTTACTTACAACTGACGAAATGTTATACACGGCTATCCTCTCTATGCCGGGAATAGTATAACGATCTCATACTTTAACAAATCACAAAAAGATTGAATGAACAAGTAAAGTGTCAAGGGTGATTATTCTAAATATAAGTGTATGTCATGCCTTAATGCCTAATGCACACAATTCTACACTAGGATGACACTAATGCACACTTGTTCAGATTCTATGCATCCCATACAACATAGGTCTGAGGGCAAGTGCCTATGTACTCCATATTGAAGGGTTCGATCCCTCGCCATGAGACTACCCAGTAATTAAACAAGTTTTAGAGTTATTTCACAGATACGGATCTCAGCCTCCCTGGCTATAATAACAGATCCCAGCCTCCCTGGCTATTATATCGTGAGAATAATCCCGTAAATGCCCCTCTAGCCCCGGTATATACATATTCTTTGGAGTATGGTAAACATCCGCCGACTACCCTAAGTCCCGGATAAAATACAGTCCATCTCCTACGGAGCAACCACAGTCCACCAACTGGGTCTATAGCCACGGAGATCCACCGCCGACTATATAGAAGCACCCATTTACGTTTGCACAAGTCTATTACCTCTTCACCTAAGTGCCTAATTATTTTTAGTTCAAGACATGAATATGTTATCACCCTAGAATCAGTTTTACCTCATACCGGATTTATTCACAAAATGCGAGATCGCCCGACGGCATTATCTCAAAATCAAGTCTCAAAAATCTTTCTTTCAAAATTACCTGTAACCGAGGTCTTACTAATTCTAAATCATAAACCTTTCATGTGCAAGAAATATGGGTACACATACCTCTTAATAATCATGTCTTAACTCAAAGTATTCTTTATCTTCAAACTATTCACAACTTGGTGTATGTCTTGTTAGCATCATTCAATTCATTCACTATCTTTCTAAGACATCAATTCTTTTCATGAGTCTATGGCATAAATCCAAATCTCTTTTTGGGAAAAATTAATCACATAAAAGTTCGCGACTACAAACAAGCATATTTACATGATCTCGTCAACAAATAAACATATTTACACGATCTTGTCAAGTCAAACAATTATAAATAATTTATTTCCAAACTTTATATGAATTCACACAAACTTTTAATCTCATTTAGCATTCTTACTCAACAAAAGGGATTGTTTATAACGAGATAATCATGTTACATATTTTTATTTTATTCAAAAGAATTATTTATTCAAAATAATAATTTTGGAAACAAAGTGCATTTGCCACTTTAAAAAAAATACAAGATAAGAAATTAAACTATTCTTAGTAAATTCTTTGTGCAACTTAATAAGGAAGACTGAATAATATTTGTTTCTTTCCAAAGTCAGTAACTTCCATAAATAAGCAGTTTTTGAGAGAAACAAAAATAAAAGAAAAGAAAATGGTGGCAACAAGTTTCGAACCCAAAACCTCTTATAAATAGTATTCACTGGCTAACCAATAAGTCCAATTATATTTTTTGTTTAGAAGTTGTATTAATGTATTTTTGTTAATACTAATTTGAATTTGGTTTCTTTTAATAACACTTGTTCACCCAATAATCCAATCATTTAGGACATTGGAATAAATCTCACTTTTGGACTGAGATGAAATCAAAAAAATAATAATCAAGTAAATTCAAATTTATTTTTATAATCTATCTTCATTTTCAAAAAATAGATTTTTCCTTTCTTTCCAAAAATTTGCATTTCTTCTGAAAACTCGAAAATTAAGAATCATGTTTCTTAAAACTAGTTTATATCCATCATTATACTAATTAAAATTTGTGCTAAAAATCAAACATGTCTCTTAATCAACCATGGATATCTCAAAGAAATTCTTTCATGCAAAAGTTTGTATTTTCAACATATGTCGACATGTAATAACAAAAATTATTCTTCTCTTTTCTTTTTCTTTCTTAATCATCATGTCTCTAAAGTATATGTCGAAATATAACATTCTTTAACAATTTCTCATAAAAGAAAAATCACATATTCGACAAACATAAAATTTGCAAACACTCTAACATGATTCATATGATTAATTCTTTAGTTAAACTCTTCTTTTCCAATTTACACATAAACTTGCATTTCTCAAAACTTGAATGAAAAAAAAAATTGTTTAATTTCTCTTATACAAATTGGGAATTTATAGCATGCCAACAAGTCTCAAATCATAAGAATTTTACAAAATCTCTTTCATGAACAAATTGTTATTTTCCAAATGTAACAATAAAAAATATACATATGTCAATAATAACAAAATTTTACTTTCTTCTTTCTTAGTCAATAAATCATAAAGCATGTTTATCATATGATATTCATCACTAAAATTCCCACATACTCAACAAGTACAAAAATTGCAATCACATTAACATGATTCATGGTATAAAGAAATTCTTCTTTTTAATTAGCATGATATCACAACAAAATCATCCTCATTCAAAACATGATATACTAGCATAAATTTTATCTTATAATTCTCAAACAATATCTTCTTATACTACTCTTTTTTGTATGCATATCCTACACTAGAAAATAATGAAATCACCCACTAACACAATGTTAATCTATTTGTCAACATAGCATGATTCACTATTAATCTCACCACAATCATGGTATAGTTATTCTATTTTATCAAAACTACTCATTCACTTTTATTAGCATGTACATTCTAAAAAATTAGAAAGTAGGAGAACACCCACAAACATAATGTTAATCCATTTGTCAACATAGCATGATTCACTATTAGTCTCACCACAATCATAGCATAGTTATTCTATTTTATCAAAACTACTCATTCACTTTTATTAGCACGTACATTCTAAAAATTAGAAAGTAGGAGAACGCCCACCTTATTGAAGCTTGAACAATTGAAGGGAAGGATGGGACACTAGCTCCAAGACAAACTCCTAGCAATGGCTCATCCTCCTAGCAAAGCTCCCTTTTCCTAGCAATGGCTTCCTCTCTCTAGCAATTCCTCCAAGCAAAAGGACCCTCACTCTCTTTCTTTTCTTTCTTTCCTTTCTTTCTTTTGATAATGTTTTTGGTGCAAGATAAAGGTAGGAAATGGGGGCTCTATTTATAGGATTTTGGAAGGGTTTAAAGTGCAAAAATCCCTCCCTAATAACTCTTCAAATTAATTCTACAACTCTCCACTTTCCTAACTCCTAAAACTCTCATCTCTTCATCTCCCCACTCTCCACTAACTTAACTCCTCCACTCTTCTCCTCCCTAGCCCACAAAATGGTCCAAATACATTTGTGTGTGCATGCACACATGCACAAACAAATATGAACACATTTCTATAACTCTAAATGTGTACTAATATTTGCAACTTGTCATGTATTAGTACATGTTTAACTAAAAATATGATTTTAATAATGGGCTTGCTACATGGGCCCATTACTAATTAATTTATTTAATTATCTAGTGGGCTCCTCTCCTAATGGGCCACATTTTAGTTTATAGGCCCATGGATCAAAAGAAAGGCTAAATAAAATTAATGCATGCTAAAAATAGTAAAATAAGAGTAGCAAAATGAGAATAAAAATTTGCACGTGCACCATACGTGCAGAAAAATTGAAAAATGCATTTTAATCAAATAGGGGGAAAAATAGATTTCCGTTTCATAAAAAGATTTGTAAACATAAAATAAATGATTGGAACCCAAAATTATTATCCGTAGCGGCGGAAAATATGTAATTAATACGTGTATTGAAAACACGTAGAAAGCACGTAGAATACAAATATCGAAATATTTTATTTTTGTTGACTAAAAATAGGAAAAAATCAATACTGAAAATATATAAATAGTCGGTAATCAAAATACGGGATGAAAACACGTTACAAAATATACGTGCGTAACACACGAGGGCAAAATTGTAATTCCAATTTTGCGGGGTGTTACAAGACCGGGCTTCGGTAGTAAAGCACTCGACATAATCTCTTAGGCATTCACCCTTTCTTTGGCTGAGGGTTAGTAATGACGCACTCGTTTTCTCAGCTCGGCGATTGCCCACGAAGTGGGTGAGGAAGAGCTCCTCAAACTGTTCAAATGAGAAGATGGATGCTGGGGATAGACGGGAGTACCACTGTCGCGCTGGTCCCCTCAACGTTACTGGGAAGGCCTTGCAGAGGAGCGCATCCGAGGCTTGATGAATCTTCATGAGAATTTTGAAACTCTCGATATGATTGGTCGGGTCTGACTCCCCATTGTAGGATTCAAAGCCGGGCGGCTTGAAGGCTTCGGGGACCGGAGCTTCCATGATGGCTTTGGAAAAGGGAGGTCTGCTTGGGCAGAAGTTATTGGTCTGTTGTTCTTCTTCGGGATTGATCTTGTTGAGGTGCCTCTCCATCTCGTGGAGACGATGGTGGACCGAGTCATCCCTTCGGTCGGATCTAGTCAACCTTGGGACTCTCCTTCGTGAGTGGTAATATGGTGAGGGTTAGGGGCACGCTGATCCTGACTAGTGGCAATATTAAGAGCTCACATGATATCTTGTTTGAAGTTCTGGAGCTTGGCCTGAGTGACTGGTGCCCCTCCAGCTCAGCGATCCCTAGGTGTGGCTCGGCTTACTAGAGTATGACTTCTCCACCGATGACATGGAAGGGACTCTCTTCGCCTCCTCGAGGAAGGGAATCTTATGATCCTCGGTCTACGGGGGTCCGGACTCTCGAGGCCCCTGGGTGCTCAGGTTGAGGGACTTCCTCAGGGGCACTCTACTTATTCAAGCGAGTTCGGAGGTCGACCCCCTGCTGACGGTTGAGAATTACTTGACGAAGGTCCGGCCTTGGAGGACTTTGAGAAGCGATAGAGTCAGTTGAGAAATTGTGGACCGAAACATGGTCATGATGAGGGTGTTGCTTTGAATGACTTCGTCGAGAGCCCCCCGAGACCCTAGAGGGGCCTGTTGAGGAAGAGGCTGTTTAGGCTACGGTTGCTGAACTTGCTTATTGAGTTGAGGAATGACATCTTGGACTGGAGGAGGAGGAGGAAGATGAGTGGTTCTTCGGCTGGAGGCCGCTGCCTTTCCCTTCTCTTTCGGATTCATGGTTTGAAACTACTTTCGCTGATGAAGTAAGATTGGATTGCTTTTTCTGTTTCTCACAGACGATGCCAATCTGTTGCTGCAAATCTTGGTGTGGGAGCAAACAATGAATTTGTGGATTCTTTTTAGAAACAATAAAGGCAAACATGTTGACTTTTTGACTGGTTTGCAAAAAGTTCGATACACCAGGATGGATCTCGACGATGAACCCTCCGACGCTCTTGTCAGTAATCAGAAAGATTATGAAAGAGCTTTAGGTGGAAAAAGATTGATTACCTTTTTTATGGTGGGGGGAGAGGGGTATTTATAGTCGCCTTTAGAGACAGTTTAGAGATAATCATTTATCCCTATGTCCCGATGTTTTTGGATAAGATGTAGAGTTTAAATCGTTTCATGAGAAGAGATTTGGTTTAAACAATCTCTTAGAGATAATCATGAATTTGAATTACTTTTTAAATATCTGAATTGGTTTGTAACGGGTTGTTACCCCGACCCAGTAGGACAAATCCGTTTTTGGGTTACTGGGCTTTGAAGAAAGACCCAGTTTTCAATTTGGACCCGTTTGTAGGTGAAATTACCGTTTTACCGCTGAGAGGTTTAAGATTCGTGCCTGATTTGAACGGTCATAATTTAATTCTATTTTAGCCATATCATTCTCGCCCAACGAAAAACCAACTGGTGATTTAAGAATAAAAAATAAATTACTGTTTTCGCCCATACAGTACCCTTCAAGTTACCAGACCTTCCAGATGTCGAGCTCCTTTCAGGCGGTCGACCTCCTCTCCCTTAAGTCGCCCCTCTTCATGTTGTTGCAAGCAAGCCTGCTCAGATACGGGCAATGAATATTGCCTTTTTTTCTACCTCCTTCAAATATACATTAGTCGCTCAAATTTGAACCCTTACTACAAACCGCAAGGACTATAACGGCGTTTGGTTCAAATGTCGGAATAGAAAGCAATATTATTATTTTTTTTGTTTATTATGTTTTTTTTTCATGTCTATCTCAGCGTTTGGATTAAACGATGTAATATATGAGACACATCCCCGCGTTTCTCGGAAAAAATGCTGGGATAAGTCTATCTATCCCGATGTTTATATCAAAAACGCAGGAATAGATAAAGAATTTTTAGAAACCCATCCCCACCCCATTTTTTCATTTCCCCCAATCTCTCTCTCTCACCCCTCGCCGTCGCCCCCCCCCCCCCCAGTCGTCGCTGTCGTCTCTTTCTCCCCATCGCCGCCTCCCCTCCCTTCTCACCTGAACAGCCATGGCCACCGACTAGCTCTCTGCTCTCTCTCTTACCTAGCCGCCGCTCTTCTCTCGCCGTCCCCGACGTCAACACCCCTCATCACTGTCCCTTCCTCGTTTCCCGAACCCTAACCCTAGGTAATTATCTCAAAATCTATTTTACAATGAACTAATCTAATTAATCTAATTTACTGAAAAGCTATGTTCTTTCTTTTCCAAACCCTAACCCTAACATCGTTTTGTAATTATCTACTATTTTTCCTGTTTTGTTTATTTGATTAATTTACTTCATTGTTGTTTTGTGGGAATTTGAAGACGTTGAGGCTGATGAGTTGCAAGAAGATTGATGAGGATCCAAGGCCGATGGAGCATTTGGGGGTGTGTCTGACAATTGAGACACTGTAGATGGTGAGGTGTCAGTTGAGATATAAGAGGAGTTTGACGGCGTTGTCGGTGATGTTTGGGCCAGCGAGGGAGATTGTGTTTCAGAATTGTTTGGGGTTGGATAATGAGATCTCTGCGATAACAAGTATTTGCAGGTATAAATTCGAAGCTTACTGGTCAAGTCTCTTAAAAGTAATTGAAATTTGAAAGTTTGGTGTTGTTTAGGTTGGTGAAAGTGACAATGAATATGAAAGAATGAAAGATGTCAGTATAATTCTGAGCTGCATGAAAATAATTGGTTTCTCAGAAAATGATTCATGTGGCCAATCAAAAAGATTAGATCATCTATAAAAGCAAAAGCAGTTGTCTCCAAACACTTTGCTTCAAGCTGCGTCATTCATTTCTAATTCTCTGAATGGTCTGTCCTGATTAAAACGACAAACTAGTATGATTTTTTAACTATTACAACAAATTAGTATGAATTCTTAACGATTACTACATATTAGTATGACTTTTTTATGATACAATAGACAAATCATAGTAGTTTTGTTAGGATTGTGGCCTCAAATACAATTAGGCACGGAGTACTTGAAGTTGGATAAGAAGTGGAGGAGAGGAAGACAGCAACGAACAACAGCAGCAAGGAGAAGAATGCAGTCTGGAGAGTTGCGGTCGACCGACCAGGGGTGCGGTCGACCGACCCAAGCTGCTGAGAGTTCTTCGAGTGTACAAGGTTCAACAGAGAAGGGGAACGGTCGACCATGCAGTCGACCGGTCAGGTCTCGGATCTGGACTTACACGTTGCGGTCGACCGACCTGGGGGGTGCAGTCGACCGACTTTGGCGCTGTGTTATTTAGGCTGACGAGTTTTAGTCCCAATTGCTGAATTTGTGTTTATCTTTTAGGATTTACTTGGGGGCTATATATATGGCTGTAGACTCTAGGGTTTGTATGATCTGAAAAAGAGAGATTTGGTGAGCCGTTATCATTGTCTAAGTTGAAGAGGGGATTGTGTCGAGTGTTTCAAAGGTGAGAAAGAGAGAGATTGAGAGTTGTAATCTCTTTGTAATGTTTGTTGGAGAATAAGAAGTATTGGTTATCTTTGCGTATTAATTATGTTCTTGTGAAATCTTGCATATATTGTGGTGGCTTGTTCTTGATTCATCTAAGTCTTGATAGTTTCTATTGCTTGTAGTGTATTTCTGCTATTATCATTATGAGTTGTGGTAGATTTTTCAACTAAGTCTCTTATCTATGTCTTATTTAATGATTACTTTCGTATTAGACAATTAACTTCTCTGTATTGTTTTGAAGACAAACATGATCATGTCAATCTTCTTGCTACTGCAATTCTGTAGATAAAAGTGATACACGCCTGTTGTGATACAATTCACAGACTGATCCTTAGTTATTATAAAAGTAATTCATGAAAATATTGATCATTGGTGAATTTATAATGTTTGGAAAATGGACACATGGTATCTTCATTCTAGCAAGTGTGTGTTAGACTGAATAGCATTTGTAAGGTGAATAGCATTTGTAAGAAGTAAAATAGTAAATACCACAAACTTTTTTGATAGCAATAAAGTTGGGCACAATCAATATCAGATGAGATAGACAACCTATGCTTCAATATTTTGGTTGAAGAATACCTCATATGTAAAGTTTTGAAATCATGACATCTCAGTCATCCTATTAAAAGTACCATGAGCTAACTACCTGGTGTCATACTAAATCAAAGGTTTTCATCCTTAACTTGACCAAGCGTAATTTGGTGGCTCGGTGTGTTTGGATAGCATTTTAAAAACTGTTTTCAGTTTTTTGAGAATTAAAAATGAAAAAAACATGTTTGGATAGGTGTTTCTGCAAAATTGGTTCTGAATTTTTTTCGAAATGACCCGTTTTAAAATGTGATTTTAAAAAAGGGGTAAAACCTGTTTTCGAAACCAGTTTTCCCCTTTTCTCGTTTCTGACTTCGAAGCTCAATTGCCCCGCTCGAGCTTCTACCAGTCCATGACTTCCTCGTCGCCAGCCATCCACCATTGCCGCCCTCTAGTCGCCACACCTCTACCACCGTCGACCTCGGCCCCGCTCTCATTCTCCTCATCATCGCCATCGAACCACCTCCAACCTCACCCCCGTAGTCACCCCATCGCCTGCAACCATCGTTTTCCCCCTCCAGTCGTCATCGAACTCTCGGAGCCAGTGCCGAAGTCACAACCGCCCCTCGCCCCGTCTTCTTCTACGTCGAGCCACCCTCGACTCGAGATCTAACCTACCGTCGAGTCTTCTCCTTCATTCTCTCACCCTCGACTCTGCCATTACCGAGCTCCGCCAACAATCGAACCCATCTTCCTGGTCCTCGACTTCGTTCCTGCACCCGTCTTCCACCTTTCCTCAATGCCTTCCTCATCGCCTCATCACAGCCCCTTATTCCCATCGTCATCCTCCTCCTCGGCGTTCCAACCTTCGATGACTGGCGGTGATGTTGAGACGAGGATGACTGGAATGCGATGGAAGAAGACGAGGTGGAGCTGGTGAGGGGCTTGCTAGGGTAACGCTCAAGCGGGAACATGGCAACGGTGAGGGCGATGCTTCGACGAGGTTCGAGCAGAGGATGGGGTTCTCTATTTTGTGTTTGGGAAACAGAGGAGAGAGAGGAAAGATAGAGCCTTGTTTTTGGGTTTGGAAAACAGTTATCCAAACAGACCCTTGTTTTTTAAAATCTCAAAAAACTTCTTTATAAATTTTTTTGAAAACCAATTTTTTAAAATGTGTTTTCAAAACAACGAACCAAACACACCTTAAATCATTGAAGTAATTATTGTTTAGTTTCAAGATACTAGAAGGAATCTTATTCATAGATCCATACTAAAACCTGATCAGATGAATCGTGGTCATCAGCAGAAGATGTTCACTAATTTAGTTTACTACGGAAAAATATGGAAGTGGTCACTAATTTTATTTTTAAACGCTTGGTTAGTTTCTTTATGAGACTGCAATTAAGTGTTAAATGGAAAAAATTATATGCTATACTACGCTTTAAATAATGACATAGGCTAGCTGCTTTTAGTTTAAATGCTTATGTTCCCAGTGGTGTTGTTTTATTTTCTATGATATTATACATTTGTTTTTAAGGTATTTCAGTATTAGTAACTAAAAGTAGAAGAGAATTAGCACAAAAAAAACGCTGAGGAGAGGGCCCTCAAGAGAAGTGAGGGAGAAAAATCGAAACAAAGTGCTGTGTGCCTTAATGATATTGAATGATGACATTTTGTTGTCATTTTATTTGTTTGAATCTTTCTATAAACATAATTTGATTGTTAGTGTAATGTTGCTTTGTGTTTCTGAATGGAAAAAAACATTCAAAACGCAGGAAAGGAGAAAATTAAATGAAAAAGGAAATATTGAAAAGAGAGCACTGGGGTTGTTTCTTGTTTCTGGAAGGAAGCTGAAGAACCGAAGGCAACTCGAGGTGTGTAGCCTTATCAAAGGTCTGTACATCTTTCATTCTTTCTTTTCATTAGTTCCTTTTCATTAGTTTCAGCATCTTTGGTCATTCTTTGATAGCTTAATATACTTAGGCTGACTATGAATATGAACACATTAGCTACCATTTATCCAAACATCAATCTGTATGGCATCATCTTGCCAGGCTATTTTTGTTTGTTGGTGGCACTGTCACTTTTACTTAATGAGCCATTTTTTTTTAGTGGCATTGGATTACAATTGGGATTGAATTTGTTCTTTGTGCAGTTAAGAGTTTTCTTGCCCTAGATGTATGGTTGAACTATCTGTGGATAAAATTGTCAGATTATGTACATATCGTGGCCAAATTCCAAATTCACAGTTAAAGCATATCAAGGTCAAATTCAAGCCTCCATCTTCTACTTAACTTGAGATGAGTAGTGATCTTGCAGCAAAAATCATATATGTTATGTATTTTTCACTTGCATGTTAGACTTTTAGAACAATTGTTTGACTCTTGATATATGATAACATATGTTTTATTTCATGATTGTTAAGACACATGATACGAGTGCTCCTCCTGCTACCGCAAATATTAATAGCCACTGCCCGTGATCCGGAGATGAACCAATCATACTACCAGCTCCAATTGCAGCCAAGTCAGCGAGTACAGAACCCGATATTAACAATGCCTTATTGATTTTCAAAATCAACTCATTGCATTCTATGTATTGCTCATCTTTTGCCGGCAATGTAGTTTGTATTGATCTATCTAGTGCTTTGAACAAATTTTTGGTTTAATTTATTCTTTTGTCATATTGTGTCTTGTTGTTGTAGTTTGTATTGACCTATTTAGTGATTTGAACAAATTTTTGGTTTAATTTCTTCTTTTGTCTTATAACGTCTTGTTGTTGTTGTTGTCGTTGTTGTTGTGTTATTGTTGTGGATATTGTTTTTCCAAAAAAAAAAAAACCCCTATCCCGACAGTTTTTTGGTATAGCTAATTAACTAAAAAACCAAAAAAAACTATACCGGCTTTTCTGAAAGGCCGGGGTAGCTAGAGGGTTATAGTGGCATTTTTAGAATATGCCTCTATAGCCCCCTATCTGTCTCGATGCGCACTGTAACGATGTTTCTGACAGCGTTTTCAGAAACGCCGCTACAGACTATCATGACGTTTAAAAATGCCAGGATAGCTTTAAAAAATGCCGTTATATGCATTATGAGTTGTAGTGCCTAGAGATTCCTCCCATACCCGAAGATATCAATCCCAATTCCCCTCTTGGTTTCGTCTATATCAGGTTCATTTTGACTCACTCTCTAACCCCGATATCCTTGGCCTCGCAACACAGATGGGCTTGTTAGACCCATCTTGTTCTGAGGATATCAATTTTAACCGTAACCTAGAAATTTTCAGGGCTTCTGCTATGTAATACCCCTGCCCCAAGCTCGGACAATTTATACAATTTAGAAAACAAATTATTTATAGTACAGTACAACTGCCCAGCACAGGCTGCCTCTCAAAAGGTGGTTAACAGGATTGATGACTCTTGATCATAGGCAATAGTATTTATATTTAATTATTTTTATTGTATTTTCCGATGTGGGACTAATCCCACACATTCTCTACTGTGTTCTCAGGTGTGACGTCAGTAGCCCGTGGGCCCAAGCCACGTCATCACACAGAGGAGACAGCGCCAAGCTGTTTTTCCCTTCACCCGGGTGGGCCCCAGGTACGACACGTCACCCATGTGACGTCCAAACACAGCAGCACTCAAGTCTGCTTATTTCAACGTGCCCCCTACTTCCCATTATTTTATCAAACTGTCACTCAGTATATATATATATATATATATATATATATATATATATATATATAACCCATGCTGAGTGGGACAATCCGAACCGTTTACATTGATCTACACATCTAAATTAGTCTAAATATGTAAAATCAAATCATTTGAAATTCATTTGCCCATCCATCATGTGACTATAAAAAAACAATGATTTTCAGCCATACAATTTTGTAACACTTCAATGGACGGGCAAATAAATTTTAAATAATTTGATTTGACATATTTAGATTAATTTAGATGTGTAGATCAATGTGAACGGTTTGGATCGTCGATACGAAGGCGAGAGGCCGAGTGCACACGCCGTGTGCATTATAGGTGGTGCACAACGGAAGACTTCCCATATATATATATATATATATATATATATATATATATATATATATATATATATATATATATATATATTGTTACTTTAGAAATTACAGGGTGTTACACACACCCTCCCTTTCAGAAATCAGCATCCTCGCTGAGTACGGGGCATGCACAATCTAGTGCAGGATCTCATTTCTAGCCGTTGTGGAGCATCTGCTCTTCTATTCGCCCGATTATTCATGATCCCGAAATTCACTTTCCGATCAATCATAATCCCGGATTTAATTGAACTGCCCTCCTATTCGCCCGAATAATTATGATCCCGGAATCTACCGCCCGACTATATAGACATGCCCCACACTCGGTGTCGGAAACTTGGTGCTGATACTATTTGTAACACCCCTGCCCCGAGCTCGGACAATTTATACAATTTAGAAGATAAATTATTTATAGTATAGTACAACTGCCCACCACAGGCTGTCTCTCAAAAGGTGGTTAACCGGATTGGTGACTCTTTGATCATAAGCAATAGTATTTATATTTAATTATTTTTATTGTATTTCCCGATGTGAGACTAATTCCACACTTTCTCTGTTGTGTTCTCAGGTGTGACGTCAGCAGCCCGTGGGCCCAAGCCACGTCATCACATAGAGGAGACAGCGCCAAGCTGTTTTTCCTTTCATCCGGGTGGGCCCCAGGTATGACACGTCATCCATGTGACGTCCAAACACGGAAGCACTCAAGTCTGCTTATTTCAACATGCCCCCC
The DNA here is from genome assembly GCA_017893485.1 of Hemerocallis citrina. Taxonomy (NCBI): domain Eukaryota; kingdom Viridiplantae; phylum Streptophyta; class Magnoliopsida; order Asparagales; family Asphodelaceae; genus Hemerocallis; species Hemerocallis citrina. Next base: position 77,350,892 of record CM030361.1, on the reverse strand, counting down.
CTTCCCATTATTTTACCAAACTGCCACACAGCATTTATATATATATATATATATATATATATATATATATAGAGAGAGAGAGAGAGAGAGAGAGAGAGAGAGAGAGAGAGAGAGAGAGAGAGAGGTTCGGGTGAGAACCATTCCCTGGGGTGAGAACCTAAGAGCCTATCCCAGCCATTCATCTGTGTAATCTTAACGGTCAAGATTTTTTAAAATTAAACAATAAGATTAATTAATTTCTGCATTAAGATGTCAATCCCTTTAATTAAGGGATGGGGACCGCGTAATAAAAGGAATGAAAGATCACAGATTATTAGGCAACATATATTGCCTTTTTTATTTTATTTAAAAGGAATGTAGATCACAGATTATTAGGCAACATATATTGCCTTTTTTATTTTATTTTCAGCCGAACCACAATCTTCATCAGGATGAACAACATTTGTTGCTACGTACAATGTTGCTAAATATGAAATTTTTATCTACTTACAATACAGTTAGTTGCTATATAGTGAACGAATTGGTGAAGGAACGAATTGGTGATGATTCTGAAGTTGCTATCAAGTTGGGATACAAAATCTTCTCGAATAGCAACTGTAATAATTATAAATAGCAACTGTAATAATTATAAATAGCAACTGAAATAATTATAAATAGCAACTGAAATTGGTGAAGGAATACTATAAATAGCAATTGAAGTTAAAATTATAAATAGCAACTGAAGTTGCTATTGTATCTACTTACAATACAGTCAGTTGCTATATAGTGAACGAATTGGTGAAGGAACGAATTGGTGATGATTCTGAAGTTGCTATTAAGTTGGGATACAAAATCTTCTCGAATAGCAACTGTAATAATTATAAATAGCAACTGTAATAATTATAAATAGCAACTGAAATAATTATAAATAGCAACTGAAATTGGTGAAGGAATACTATAAATAGCAACTGAAGTTAAAATTATAAATAGCAACTGAAGTTGCTATTGTATCTACTTACAATACAGTCAGTTGCTATATAGTGAACTAATTGGTGAAGGAACGAATTGGTGATGATTCTGAAGTTGCTATTAAGTTGGGATACAAAATCTTCTCGAATAGCAACTGTAATAATTATAAATAGCAACTGTAATAATTATAAATAGCAACTGAAATAATTATAAATAGCAACTGAAATTGGTGAAGGAATACTATAAATAGCAACTGAAGTTAAAATTATAAATAGCAACTGAAGTTGCTATTGTATCTACTTACAATACAGTCAGTTGTTATATAGTGAACTAATTGGTGAAGGAACGAATTGGTGATGATTCTGAAGTTACTATTAAGTTGGGATACAAAATCTTCTCGAATAGCAACTGTAATAATTATAAATAGCAACTGTAATAATTATAAATAGCAACTGAAATAATTATAAATAGCAACTGAAATAATTATATAGCAATACCTGACCACTTAAACAGCAACTGTAATAATTATAAATAGCAACTGTAATAAACAGTAACTGTAAGGAACGAAATGGTGAATGATTCTGCAGTTACTATTAATTTGGGAAACAAAATCTTCTCCAATATTTTACGGGAATAAATTATTTCTCTCTCCAATTTGACCAAATTTGCCTTAACCGTCGCACAAAAAAAAAGGCAATTTATAATTATTCCTTTTATTACGCGGTCCCCATCCGTTAATTAAAGGGATTGGCATCTTAATGCAAAAATTAAATAATCTTATTGTTTAATTTTAAAAAATCTTGACCGTTAAGATTACACAGATGAATGGCTAGGATAGGCTCTTAGGTTCTCACCCCAGGGTTGGTTCTCACTCGAACCGACCCCTATATATATATATATATATATATATATATATATATATATATATTATTACTATATATTGTTACTTTAGAAATTACGGGGTATTATATGCTAAGCACTGTGTTAAATGATTCTAGTCTCATGGGATATTCGTAGGTTAGGCAACACCCACAAACATGAAGCGGTTTTTTATCTCATCTCCTCTTCTCACTGTGACTTGATCTCTATCCAATAATCTAAGTTGGATTTGATTTCTCCTGCTATCCCCCGTTCTTTGGGTGGTCGTCTTGTCACTCAATGGATTAGCCTTGATGCACTTAATTCTTGTGGTGGCATTTTCCTCGGTTTTAAAGCTTCTCTTTTTAACCTTTTGTCGATCTGCATATTAAACCTTTTTCTTATTGTGGACCTTGAATTTTTACATCTTAACTACACCCTTTCGGTGGTGTCTGTCTGTGGTCCCTCTACAAATGCTTTCCGAGCTGATCTCTGGAATGAGTTCAACTCCTTTTTTGGTCTCATCAATGGCCAGTAGATATTCTGTGGTGATTTTAATGTTACTAGATTTACCTATGAAAAATGGGTAACCCTTCTAGTTTAACCGACTCTAATTTGTTTAATGGTTGCATTCGTTCTCTTGACTTGATAGATCTTCCGATTAGTGGTGGATCTTTCACGTGGTCCAGCAAACATCTTATCCCATCCATGGCCAAATTAGATCGTATTCTTGTGTCTTAAGAATGGATCTCAACATCCATGACTCTTTCGTTCAAGCACGTCTGAACCCTTGTTCGGATCACTTGCCCCTTCGCCTTCATTCCAACTTCGATTTCAACAAGCCCCACAAATTTTGTTTTGAAAAAAATTGGTTAGAAGTCTGAATCTTTGTTAATTTGATTTCTGATTGTCTCTTTTCGATTGTAGGATCGCATGGTCTTGGCCGGATTCTTCTTAAACTCCATGCGGTCAAACATGGTTGTAAAATTTGGTGTAAATAAAGATTTGGCAATTTTAATGCCTTGAAGAAGTTTTTCCTCTCTACCATTCACGCCATTGACCAGTGTGATGAGCTTGATGCTATTTCTATTGTGGACCATCTTAAAAGAGATGAGTGTAAGAATGAGTATAACTCGTTGCTCCATTTAGATCATATCAAATGGGCGCAACGAGCTAAAATCAAATGGCTAAAAAATAGAGATTGCAACACCTCCTTTTCCCACAATTATGCTTCACATCAACAAAGAATTAACCATATCTCTTCGACCGTTGATAACGATAGAGAATTACACTCTTCTGATGATTTTCATGCGGCTTTTCTCGCTTTCTGTAAAAACCTTAGGGATGTTCCTCTGCTTGCACTATCAATCTTGACTGGAATTCCCTTTACGGTGAAGAAGCCCATGATCTTTCTAGCTTGGAGGCCTCTTTCACTTTGGAAGAAATTAAAACGACAGTCTTCTCTATGCATAGTGACTCTTCACCGGGTCCCGATGGCTTCCCTATTTTTTCTTCAAAAAATTTTGGAACCTTCTACAAGAAGATCTTCTTGTCATATTCTCTAAACTGTTATTTTGCCTTTGACATGATTAATTATGCGCATATCATTTCCCAAATCATTGGGGCTAACTATGTCTCGACCTTTAGGCTGATTAGTCTCCTTAATTCTCTTTTTAAGATTATTATGAAAGTGCTAGCCAATCGTTTGATTTCGATCATATCTCCTTTGATCGATCAGGCCCAATATGGCTTCATCAAGAATATATTTATTCTAGATAGTGTGGTGTGTGCCCAAGAAATCATTTCGTGTTGCCATAAGTCTAATTCTGAAGGGATTCTTCAGAAATTAGATTTGAAAAAACTTATGACAAGGTGATCTGAGATTTTCTCTTTCAAATTCTTTCACATCGAGGTTTTGGTCTTATATGGATTTACTGTACTGCGAATTTTAGAAAGCAAGGTTTTGGTCTTGAGAGAGAGCTTGAAGAGGACGACAAAGGTATTTTCGTCGGTGAATCAATCCGGCGTTCGCGGCTCCATCAAGAGTTTAACAATAGATTGGGAGATGAACCGACAGACTTCTCAGTGCAATATTACGGTCGGACATATTTGATTAGTATGATTGGTGGTGTTCTCATGCCGAATTCTTCGGGTGATGTCATCAATCTAATGTAACTTCCTTTGATTGTGGATATACATAGGGTCGGCCATTATAGTTGGAAAAGTGCAGCGTTGGCTTCTTTTTACCATGCTTTGTGCAACTGTTCAATGGGGTCGATTCAAATGGTCGGGCCGATGGGGATATTACAGATTGGTGTTGGGAACGAATACACCTCGCCATCCCCGAATAATGGTTCTTTCAAATGCATGGAGAGTGGTTGAAGAGAACGTAGTGATGAGGGCTCCTTTAGGGGTTTATTTGACCTGCCACCACATGTGGAGAGATAACCCACGTGGAGTTTTGACGTATTATAGGGATGAGCTCGATCAGCTCCGGAAAGAGTACGTCAATTGGACACCGTACACTCCCAAACGGCTACAATGGCTACCCCCACTGTGCACGACCTAGCGCCCCGAATTTCCAATATAATATCTCAAAAATACGTGGCACAATTCTCAGCATCTACCTCAACGTAATAGTAAACATAGCCAAAACACAGAATAATTTTTCAACTTTTATTACATCAATTCTGTACAAAACACAACAAAAAATTAAACACCTTGAATTACAATTCTTTTTTTTTTACAACACATTCTTTTACAATTTACATAAGCCACATTATCATTTTACCACATGCATCCAAATCCCATGCTATATGTACCTACCTGTAAAACATGAGGTTAGAGATAACCCAAACCCCCAAAACTACAGGGGTCAGCCATAACGGTGTGAGTGACATCAAAAGAAGTACAATATAAATAAAACGTAAAGAATAAAGTCATAAACAACACATACCAATGGTAGTAACAAATAGAATATGAAATAACAATAAATAAAACATGAAAATATCAAGTGAAACTAGACTAAGTGTCAAGTGTAGAAAAACAGAAAACATACATGTATAAAACCAAGTCACGAAAACACAAATGCAATATGATGACTCTATAATGCATACTTGTCGAATTCTATGCATTCCGTACTACATAGGTCCGGTGCAAGCCCTTATCGTTCTCCACTTTATACGGTTAAACCCTCGTTATGCAACTAATCCTACTACGGTGATAGAAACAAGATCTAGAATACTTTGCAAATAGGCATCACAACCCTCAACGCACAAGCATCATGTAAGAATAACTCTGACCCCCAGGAAGAATTACCTTCCTGACGTGTACCCCACGAATAGGTTTGCGAAACCCTCGACATGCAGATACACTAGTACATCCCGTGAATAGGACCGCTGACCCTTGACAAGCGAATGCACCCGGAGCCTCTACACGCAAACATACCAAATGTTCTCTCGAGACAGAACAACACACAGTCCTAGAACGCATCCGTTGGACCAGACCCCTAGAGCATATACTTACGTTTTCCAAGTTCTATCACATCTCTATTAGTGTTTGTCCTTAAGTTGATTATTATAAAAACACAAATTCCCCCCTCTTTTGAGTTAGTGTATCATGCTAGACTTAATTCCACAACAACAACCCCAAGACCCAATTGGTCAAAATCCACAAAATCTCATTTGCCGGTTTACAGGAATCCCACTCAACTCCTAGAGACTCACAAATCGAATATCAACACAAAATCTTTCAGTAAAACTTTTTATTTCATCATCAAAATATTTATATCAATAAAAACTTCTTAAATCAACAAAATCCAAATTCATTAAATATACTCACAAATTCCAAAATTGAAATAAAGTATTAAATTCATTAAATAACTGAAAATCATATTTTGAAGTCATAGAAAGTCACAAAGCATCAATTTCTTCAAAAACCATATATATTCTTCACTTTATAAAGTTATAAAATACAATTTAAATTCTATTAAAATAAAAATATAACTTTCTGTAAAATATTGTAATCTGTAGTAAAAAACATAATCTAAAACAGTAGATCAATAATCCATAAGTTCAGAGAAATAATTGTTCAAGAAATCAACAGAAAACTCAACCAGAAACAACACAGATAGTAGGTGTCGGTCGACTGTCAAAACAGTTCAAAATAATGACGGTCGATTGCACAATCCCAGAAAATCCATTTTTTTAAAAATGACGGTCGACCGCACATTTTAGTTCAAAATGGAACCGGTCGACTAACATGTCAAGAAAACACAGATTTGAATTTCGTGCACATTTTAACTGATACTTCGTTTAATCTTTGTAAAATCATAAATTTGTAAAACAAAATTTCCGAGATGTTCAAATACAACTTGTTTAACATACTGAAGTTTATAAAACCAATCAAAACTTCATCAAATTCATAAAAGAGTAAATTTTCATAAAATCCTTCAAAACATGAACTATATGTGTATGTATGTATATATGTCTATATATATGTGTGTTTAAGCATTTAGAATCAGTATATAGGAGTACTGTAAGGTCTATTTCAATCTCAGTATCAAACAAATCAGATTTCACTCGAAAACTTCATAAAACTAAAAAAAAATCAATTTCGGCTGATCATCCATCAAACCTGAAAATCAACCCTCTTTTTACTTTCAAAACTTGATTCTTTTTTATCCAATTACTCCCCTACAATTCCTTGTACACATACCCAATCACTCACATCAGTTTACCCATAAATATATGTGAATACAACATGTTTTAAATCAAGTTCTCTTCATCAAAAATCAAAACAGTACATACATGTGCACAAACAGTAAAGAACTCAACTTTATTCACTTTTATGCGTTAACATCATACAATCTCATAATATATGTTCAAATTAGCAAGAATCTAATACAAAACAACATACCCATGATTTCTATTAGGTTTTTAACAATCTCAAGCCATCTATGTAGAATTTTAATCATCAATAGCATAATTTTCATGAAAATATTCAATCTTTATTCATCAAGATTCATTAATATTCATTATATCATCATACAATCCCTAACATGCTTTCTAATTGACACATCATCACTTACAACATGCGTAGAACAATAAGAAATCAAACATATGTCACTCACCTTATTGAAAAATCAACTAAAATAATAAAGAGAATAATAAAAGTCCTTCCTTTCGCAAAAAAACCAAGATCATCACTTCGAAATCCAAGAAATCAATAATAAGGAAAACCCATTTGTGTAATGCAGCGAAGAGACGGCTGCAGTCTCTTTATATTAAGCCGAAAATTAGGGTAATTAGGGTTTTGAATAGGTTTTGCAAAATATCCCTTATGAATATATCTTTACATATATAAATCCTTGGAAATCAGATTAATCAATTCACATTAAATTTAAAAACAAAAATAACCTCCCTAATACTGGCCGGCACTGGGTTTAAATCCAAAAAAAAAATGTAATTTTTGCCTCTAAGTGGCAATTTTGCAAAAAAAACCATTCTTTAAGAAATTTGCGAAATCATAAATTTGTATGTATATATAGACTTTGTTTAATTTTTGTAAAATCATAAATTTGTAAAACAAAATTTCTGAGATGATCAAATACAACTTGTTTAACATACTGGAGTTTATAAAACAAATCAAAACTTCATCAAATTCATAAAAGGGCAAATTTTCATAAAATCCTTCAAAACATGAACTATATGTGTATATATGTATTTATGTCTATATATATGTGTGTGTTTAAGCATTCAGAATTAGTATATAGGAGTAGTGTAAGGTTTATTTCAATCTCAGTATCAAACAAATTAGATTTCACTCGAAAACTTCATAAAACTCAAAAAATCAATTTCGGCTGATCATCCATCAGACCTGAAAATCAACCCCCTTTTTACTTTCAAAACTTGATTCTTTTTTATCCAATAACTCCCCTACATCCATCAGACCTGAAAATCAACCCCCTTTTTACTTTCAAAACTTGATTCTTTTTTATCCAATAACTCCCCTACAATTCATTGTACACATACCCAATCACTCACATCAGTTTACCCATGAATATATGTGAATACAACATGTTTTAAATCAAGTTCTCTTCATCAAAGATCAAAACAATACATACATGTGCACAAACAGTAAAGAACTCAACTTTGTTCACTTTTATGCATTAACATCATACAATCTCATAATATATGTTCAAATCAGCAAGAATCTAATACAAAACAATATACCTATGATTTCTATTAGGTTTTTAACAATCTCAAGCCATCTATGTAGAATTTTAATCATCAATAGCATAGTTTTCATGAAAAGATTCAATCTTTATTCATCAAGATTCATTAATATTCATTATATCATCAGACGATCCCTAACATGCTTTGTAATTGACACATCATCACATACAACATGCATAGAACAATAAGAAATCAAACATATGTCACTCATCTTATTGAATAATCAACCGAAATAATAAAGAGAATAATAAAAGTCATTCATTTCGCAAGAAAAAACCCTTTGTGTCATGCAGCGAAGAGACGGTTGCACTCTCTTTATATTAGGTCGGAAATTAGGGTAATTAGGGTTTTGAATAAGTTTTGCAAAATATCCCTTTTGAATATATCTTTATATATATAAATCCTTATACTTGAAAATTAGATTAATCAATTCACTTTAAATTTAAAAACAAAAATAACCACCCTAATACTGGCTAGCACTGGGTTTAAATCCAGGGAATTTTTTTTTGTAATTTTTGCCTCTATGTGGCAATTTTGTAAAAAGACCATTTTTTAAGAAATTTGCGAAATAAACTAAATCTATTAAAACAAAAAATAAACTTTTTACCTCTGAGTTGGCTAGCCATCTTGCTCAGCCCAAAAATTCAAAAATCTGGAATTTTCACTCCAAGTGGTAATTTTGCACAAAAGCCCATCTTTTTGTAATATTTGCAAATATGCCAAATAAATGTCAAAAAAAATCCAGAAAATTCATAAATAATACCTATTAATAAATAATAGGTTTCTCCAAAATAATTTCTGACTTTGAACTTCGTAAGAAAATATTTGCACGTGTAAAAAGATAATTTTCCAGAAAAATGTTTATTAAATCACCAAAATCATTTTAATTTATTTATACACCTCAAAAACATTATTTTAAAATATAGGGTGTTACAACGGCAAACAATCAACTTTGGTTGACACAAGCCCCACTTATAAATTTCAAAATCGTGGAGTTCTATTATTCCGATCTAGTCCTCCGACAATTCAATGCACAACAAAGAATTCCGAAGAACCAAATGTATGACTGAAGACTATAGACACCACTTAAATTTCCACATTTTAGCCTTAAAATTACATCAAAACAAACACATTTTTTTAAAACTCATTTCCACTTTTTTTTTTTCTCTACAATAATCTTTCTAGTTTGGAACCAACCAAACAGACCCTAAGTGAAGACTAAGTACTTGTCCAACAGTACATTGATAAAGGTGGGATTAATCTCAAAGTAACATTTGAAGAACAGATTATATGCATTTGACACTTTAGTAGCTAGAAAGGCTCCAAATCCATGCACTAGCATTATTATTATTGATTTTTGATGTTATTATTTCCAATTTCCTTATATTTTAAAAAGATTTATAGTTCATTGTTTCTTTCTTATTATCGTTTGTTAACTTTTTAAATCGATTATTAAAGTTTAAAAAATAAAGAAATATTCTTATTACTTTTTTGTTATTGTCTTCTTATTATCCTACGAATTTAATCTAATGATTATACTAAGAAATTCGATAATATTCTAAATTTCCTTTCATGTTAATCTTGCAATTCCCAATGTTTCTATTTTTTTTAATAATCGGCTTGTTGATTAAAAAGAATTAAAAAAATAAAAAATCAATATCAAAGGTTTTGTATTCTTTCCAATACTAAAAGTGGTAAACACAAACTAACCATACGCAAGAGAAGCATGCACCAATCTGAGAACACTATGAATAGTTGGAAAATATATACAATGGACACTTCTTCAATGTTTGTATTGCAGAGTATGCAACCCTCAAAATTATTTTAGCGATCTGACCTCCCCTTCATGAAACTCAAATTAAAAAAAAAAGAAGATATCCTCAAGGCTTCATTCCTTCTACAATATATCTAATGATGTTAGTATTTCATAATTCTATAATCATGCTTCACGAAGATGTAATAAATTAAATGATAAAAGGGGGAAAGATGAACAAATATGAGAGCGGAGAGAGAGGAGATGAGAGAGGTGCGTGCATGGCTGCCTTGAAACAAGAGCAAATCTTTTGCTCAAGTTCTAATGTCTACACGTCCTCCCTCCCCTCATTACCCCCCCCCCCCCCCCCCCCCCCCCCCCCCCCAAACATGCCCCTCGATTCCCACACCCTCCTCGATGCCACCACAACCACTTCATTTCTCCACCGTCTCATCTTCCCCCTCTCCTCGAAAATCCCACCTTTCCCCCCAAACCCATTTCCCCCCCAATCCATATCCCCAAAACCCTAGACCTCTCCAACACAAGCCTCGCCCTAGAAAGAAGGAGAAACGATGCATGAGGTGTGGAGCGTCCGATCACCTGGCAGTGGACTGCCGCAAAAGCGTAATCCATTGCTTCAACTGCCGAAAATTCGGCCACCGGGTTCGAGACTGTCCGCTTCACAACTGAAGGGAATCTATGGCCATTGAGGTCTCTCACAACTCAGAAATCGCATCAGCTCTCCCAGGGCTACATGCAAGCGCCTTCCTCCATCTGATCAACCCACACACTCGTCCCGATACAGTGACGGTTGAAAGTGCCTTGAACTTTGCTTGGAGGAGACAAGGAGGTTGGTGGGTTGTGAAGCGGGTCAGCGATGTGGTGTTCCACGTGCAATTCCCTAACGAAGACGAGGCAAAGAAGGCGATCGCTGATGGCGTCTTCCAATTCTCTGGTTTCAATGCCACATTCTCGTCCTGGTCGATGGACTACGGTGCTAAGCTCAAACCCAAGCCAAGCTTCATTTGGATTAATGTGCCACTCCTCCCCTTCCACTTGTGGAACCAACCCTCCCTTGAGCAACTGATACAACCATTCGGCAAATTCATCACCATGAGCGGTGATATGAAGAACGTGGTCTCCAGAGACCAGGCACTCATCCTCATTGAAGTCGAAGATGCCAGTCTCATTCCTAAGAACATCCAAATCCACTTCAGAGTGCCTTGGACCCAAGAACCACAGATCCATGAAGTCCCCGTTCTTATCCTCGGCAACCCCATTCCATCTGACGATGTCGCAAAAGGCAAAATCCGGCTCTTCACCTCAGGCACCGGCTCGTCCACCTCCTTTTGGCGCCGAAGGGACTCTCCGGCAGAGAAGCAAGACGGAACCAACCAGCCGCAAATTCAAGATATCGATGGAGATACAAAAGGAAAGGCACCGATCTCGGATGCGAATCTTTCCGTTAGAGGGTCTGCAACGCAATCACCGCACCCACCAAATCTTACCACCTTTGCAGGAAAATTTCTTAATATCTCAGGTCTGGCTGACTCTACCGCAGAAGGTTCCAAATTGGTCCCCCCCCCCAATGCGGAATGTAGCTGATCCTGTGGGGAACAACTTGGGCGAGAATATTGTATTCCACACCCCCCCCTAATTGAAATCCCCTCAGATTCCCCTAAGGGCAATTTGGGGATTGCCTCGAGTGCATCAAACAACAATCCTGACTGCTCCTCAAGCTCGCACGACATCTCCCCGGAAGAAGAGATTAGGCAAATGGTATGGAAGGGGAAGATTGTGAATATTCCCCTCTATCTCTTTAAGGAAATTCAACCTGCAGTTGAGCCCGCCCTCGAGAACTCAGTGGCCAAGCGTGTTGGCAAATCTGAAGCTCCCAAGACTATGCAATTCAGCACTGGAACCAAGGGAGCGCGTGCTTCCAGCTTTCGCACTAAGTCTCTCATACCAAGGTACCGCAGACTCATCTCCTCTTCTAGCTTAGGCTCACCACCTCCAGGCTTCGACGAAGGCAGTAAAAAGCGGCGAAAGCGTTACTGTTCAGCATCCAAAGTATCTTCCACCAGACCCTTCATGCACCATTTGTGGGCTTCTGCCAAGTTAGCCTCCCACCGCAAGATCGAAGGTACCTCCTCTTCTATGCTTTCAGTTACCAACGCATGCTACAATCATTTTGCTTTACTTTCTAATGAGGATATTCTTAAGGTAGCTGAATCTATAGGAGTGGAGGCTTTTGGGCCACACTCGGTTGATAACCTCAAGCAAATTGCAACGGTTACTGTTGATCCTCCTGATCAACAGCAGCAGCTCAATTGAGTGCATGCGCTTATTGGCCCCTTCTTTGTCATTATTTTTGTTGCGTGCTCTTTTGTTTTAATGAAGATTGGCAGCTGGAATGTTCGTGGGTTGGGCAACCCCAACAAATGTGCATTGATCAAAGACGGTATTCAAAATGCTAAGATTTCTGTGGTCTGCCTTCAAGAATCCAAACTCTCTAAGCCCTCAAACCGTAAGCTCTCATCCATTGGAGAAAATTCTCTCACAAACTGGAAATCTCTCGATGCTATTGATAGCTGTGGCGGTGTTCTTGTTGGTTGGAATGACAACATTTTAGATTGCTTCTATTGTACAGTCGACATCTTCTCCATATCCCTCTCATCGTAATAGAACAACTGGAGTTGAGTGGTCCCTCACTTCTGTCTATGCACCATTTGAATTGGATGACAAAGACCTTTGCTTCAGGGAAATCACCCTCCGAAGAAGACTCTTATGTGATGCTTGGGTCATATGTGGTGATTTTAATGCAACCATCTCTAACTCCGAAAGGAATGGTGGCCTTAGTTCGAGCAGAGATATGAAGGACTTCAGGAGTTGGATTCAGCAGCTTCACCTCATCGACCTCCCCCTCGCTGGAAGGAAGTTCACTTGGTCTAATCTCAGAGCCAAGCCTGCGCTTGCTAGATTTGATAGATTTCTCATCACAAGCCAGTTTGACCAACTATTACCTAACTGCCTCCAGGACTCTCTCCCGTGCATTGCCTCCGACCACTGCCCTTTAATTATTGACTCACAAGCTATTACGCCCAGAGTTCACTACTTTAAATTTGAAAAGGCTTAGGCCTCCCACTCAGGCTTCACTCCTGCTATTTCTACTTGGTGGTCAAGCTTTTCTTGCTCAGGCTCGTCGGTTGACGTCTTTGCCAGCAAACTAACACTTCTGAAGAAACGGATCAAACGTTGGAGAAATGAGGAATTCGGCTACATTCCAATTCGCAAAAAGTTCCTCCTAGAGAAAATTCACAGCCTTGATATCTTGGCTGATTCCCAACCCCTTAACACTGAGCAAGCCAACGAGCTCTCTGCAGCCCACAGGGATTACCAGACTCTGATACAGGCGGAGGTTACCTATTGGAGGCAGCGAGTTAGAATATCTTAGATCCAAGAGGGGGATGCCAACACCAAATTTTTCCACTCTATTGCTAATGAAAGAAGGCGCAAGAACTATATTTATTCTCTAGTTCACAATGGCGATCTCATCACAGATCAAACTTCTATCAGAACATGCTTTGAGCAACACTTTAGAGATATATGTGGATCTAGTTCACCCCCATATTTTCGAGGTGACTGGGCTGCTCTGTATCCCAATATTCCTGCTCTTGATCTCTCTGAGCTTGAAGCTCCCTTCAGTAAAGAAGAGATACACAAGGCGGTTTTAAGTATGAATGGAGACAAGGCCCTTAGCCCCAATGGCTTCTTTATGCACTACCAACAACACTGGGAGGCAATTCAGGATGATCTCTGCTGCATGCTGCTTGATATTCAGAATGGAAAGGCAGACATTCACAGACTTAACTACTCCAACATCGTTCTCATTCCTAAGTGTGAAGGTGCTAACACCGTCTCTGACTTCCGTCCAATTAGCCTCCTCAATTGCTCTATGAAGATCTTCACCAAAATCTTAGCTAACAGATTAAGCCCACTACTGCATACACTTGTTTTTTCTTCTCAGAGTGCTTTTCTCAAAGGCAAGTCGACGGGTGGACTGTTTTCTTGTTGTCCACGAAGCAATCAACCTTTGCTGCTCCAAAAAGTCAGACACACTAATGCTTAAGATCGAATTTCGGAAGGCCTTTGATACCCTCAGCTGGACTTTCATTGAGTAGATGTTAGTAGCCAGGGGCTTTGGCCCACGCTAGTGCAGTTGGATCAAAGCAATTCTCCACTCAACCAAATCCTCTGTTCTTGTTAATGGTGTTGGGGGTAAGACTATTTTATCCAAAAGAAGACTGAAGCAAGGTGACCCTCTATCTCCGATGCTATTCATCCTGGGTCTTGATGTGCTCGCCCAAATGTTGAGAACGGGTAGAGATAATGGCACTTTTTCTCAACTAAACCTCAGGGGCTCCTTAGCTGAGCTCTCCATTTTGCAATTTGCTGATGACACGCTCATCTTCTGCAAAGGTGATGAACAAGATGTACTCCATTTAAAATTGCTCTTGCACAAATTTGCAAATGTCACTGGCCTCCACATTAATCTCTCCAAATCCTCCATTTTCTATTTTGGGCATTCAAAGGCTAAGTTTCAAGCTTTCGCTCACATCCTGGGTTGCAAACAGGATTCTCTTCCCACCAAGTATCTGGGAATGCCCCTTTCCAAAGGTAAACTTAAGAAGAGGGATTGGCAACCTCTTATTCTCAAAATAGAGAGAATACTATCCACCTGGAAGGGGCGTTTATTATGTAGGGGGAGACTGATACTCATCAACTCGGTTCTCAGTGCACTGCCAACCTATTTTGCTTCCTTCTTCAAACTACCACAGTGGGTAATTACTAGAATTGATCAGATTCGGAGCTGATTCTTTTGGGTAGGTGGAGACACTAAGGCTTCTGGCACCTCTTGCACAAACTGGAAGCGTATCTGTCAGCCCAAAAAGTAAGGAGGCCTAAAGATCTTAAACCTCAGCCAATTCAACAATGCCCTACTTATGAAATGGTGGTGGAAAATTTTATCTGAGGAATCCCTTAGCACCCAAATTCCTAAATCCCTTTACTTCAACAGCGCAACCAATTCCTTCATCTGCAAATCCCAAGCTTCTGACTTTTGAAAGAATGTCTACAAGCTCAAAGAGCAATTCGAGCAAGGAATCTCCTGGTAACTAGGAAATGGGCAGCTGCTTAAGTTTTAGACCTCCAAATGGATTGGAGGTAGCAACATTGCCACTTTGTTTCCTGCTCTATTTGAGGCAGCTTGGAACAAAAAGGCCTCTTTGCACTCTCAAGGTGTCACGGATCATGGCAGATGGACTTGGAGACCAAGCCTTCACACTTTCACTTCCACCACAATTCGCCTTGAAAAAAGCTAACTTCTGCAACTTCTCTCCAATGTTCAACCTTCTACTTCTCCTGACATTGCACATTGGAGGCATTCTAGCACAGGGAGCTTCACTTTGAAATCGGCCTATGAGTTCTACATCATTTCAGGCATTCTCTCTCCATTCTACCGTGCTTGCTGAGAGAACCTAGCTCCGCTCAAATGCAAGATTTTTATTTGGATGCTGAGTTGGGAGATACTCAACTTCAAAGAGAGACTTCACTCCAAGGGATGGGATGGTGATCTGACATGCACAACTTGTGCATGCCCGATGGAAACCACCTTCCACATATTCTTCCAATGCCCCGTGGCTGTTCAAACTTGGCAATACTTCACACACCACTTCAACATCCCTCATCTACCCTCATCCATTGCTGACTGTTTCACACACTGGTGTTTTGACTTCCACAAGCACAAGTTCACACACTCTTGGCATTTGGTTACACTTGCTGCATGTTGGAGCATATGGCATGCTCGAAATGATAATACTTTTAACAAGTTTATTACTGTGGACAAACTTATCACTAATACCAAATTTTGGTTCTCTCATTGGTTAGATGCCAGCGGCGAGTCAAAGAAGAAGGCAAGGATTCTTCAAGAGATTTTGGCTACTGGGGATAGTAATCTGATGAGACCAGGAGGCACCTACTCACAGCGCAATGCAGGGAACTCCCAGGGATGATCCATGGCTTAGCAACTCAGCTTGAAGATCTATTAGTTCTTTTTTTGGGTGTCTATCCTAGATCTTGTAATTTTTAACCTCTCCTATGTTCTGTTACCCTATGGAGGATTGCCTTTTTGTATTAGAGCTAGCTGTGATGTGTGTCCGAGGGATGAGATCATACCCTTTAGGCTAGTTGAGGAGTACGACAGATGTCCAATGCCCTTTCTACGACTCAATGGTATGCTATCTTAAGCTCAGATGCACACACAGAGCTCGGTTGTCACCAATTTCCTCCATCTGTTTTTTGTAACTCTTGTTAAAACTTTACTTATCTATATATATTTTTTCTGTGAAGTAGGATAATCCTACCTTTTACCAGTCAAAAAAAGGGGGGAAAGATTAGATGAGATTAGAAATGGCAATAGGTCTCACTACGTAGTAGAGGCATTCGAACATGACTAATATCATAACACTTTGAATGTGAATGATTTTCTTTCATTCATCTCCTTTATAGTTTTATGGTGATACCATTACATGAACTATCTCCATAATGCATGTGCAGTATATGTTACAAAAGTGTTGCGATTTTATTTACAAATACTTCGAGAAGAAACTCTATACGATTAAGAGGCACGAAATCAGAAGAAAAGGAAAAGAGGAAAAAACTTTCAAATAAACAAAATTGAATGGAAATGAATTTACAAAATTACTAACCAGATAATTATTAAAGCAGAGGAGCGTCGAGGCTTGGGCAGCACACAATCTCCTTAAAACAGTCTTCGCCTCGGCCGGATGCAGGAGCCAGTTGAGGCGTCTGTCTCCCAGGATGCAACGACGAAGTGCGCTCTGTACGGGGTGAGGTTATGTCGGTCTGGCATTCGTGTCAAATGAGTTTACAAAGTTACAAACCAGATAATTATTAAAGCAGAGGAGCGTCGAGGCTTGGGTAGCACACAATCTCCTTAAAACAGTCTTCGCCTCGACCGGGTGCAGAAGCCAGTTGAGGCGACTGTCTCCCAGGATGCAATGACGAAGAGTGCTCTGCACGACGGGATGGGGTTATGTCGGTCCGACATTCGTGTCCGCAGGATGTGCGGGACGCACACAAGCCCGCATATAATCGGTCCAAGATTTGCACCTCTTGCGTGCGCGAGAGAGAGTCTCTTGTCTAGCTATTTTACAATTCTTAGAAAGAGGTTATTATATATGCTCTTCTAATTCCTTTGATTTTTCCGATGTGAGACTATGTTCCCTCAACCCATTTTCAGAAATGAAAACGTTTCATTTTGAGAGATAATTTCTCATTCACGCCTTAACCGTTTTTAGCAAATAAATATATGATTTTGATCTATTCACGAAGGAGAACACAAATCAATCAAGATCTCTCAATAATTCTTTGAGGATCTTACTCAAAAAATTGCTCGAAAACTGATTCAGAAATGGTGTTAATACACTCACTTCTAACCGTATATTAGCTTCCGGTGCAGGAACGGTGTGAACATACATAGGTAAAAGTGAACTAAAACATAACAAACTATTATGCATGTGCAGTGCACTAGTTTCTCGGCCTCATTCATTTTCCAAATTAATGTTCCAAATGCATATAGGAGTAAATGATTTTCTATACAGATAGGCAAGTTTAGAAAATGAACAAAAATCCAAACTACTTGTCAGAAACTATTACTAGCTCCTTTCAGTTACAACGTACTGCTAGAAACCATGCATCATTCATCACATATATTGCACTTGCTAAAAACTTGGGTTATTCTCCAGCTTATAAACACCAACAAAAGGATTGTAAGGAGACCCAACCAACAAAGTTCCATTATACTCCTCAACTTCACTAATATACTTCACCAAACCTCCACCACCAAACCCATCCATGAACTCAATAATCTCACCCTCTTCACTAATCCTCACAGCCAATGCCTCCCCACTCCACCTCCTCACTACACTAAAAGCCCAATGCAGGTCCAAAGGAAACCTAACAAAGGCCTCTCTCAACCAACATGGCAAAGCGAGCATGAACTGGGCCAGCTTGGTGTTCTTGGAATGAAGCCCAACCCAGAAGCCACCACTTGGGCTGGGCTTGATGTTGTCAGGGAAGCCAGGGAGGTGGGCCAAGACTTGGGGGTCTTTGTTAGTGTGAAGAGGGTATTTAAGGATTCTGCAAGTGGAGGTCTCGGCAAAGAGGAGGGAGGAGGAGTCAGAGGTGAGGGAGATGCCATTAGGGAAGGAGAGTCCGGAAAGGAGGACTAGGGTTTGATTCGTGTTGGGATTGTAGCTCATTATTCTTCCGGTTTTGTCGCCTGATAACACTATTGACATGTGATCTCTGCATGTATTGTTGAATTAGAAATTCTATCTACGAAGATGCATGGAAATATATATAATTATATATATACTAGATTTGTCAGTGGGCACGTCTTCGGAACGATACAGTATATGAAAGTTTTGTAAACAGTAAAACAACAATTATGTTGCTCAAGTTTGAATAGTAAAACAATAATTAGTTGTAAATAAAAGTCTATGTTTCCATTAGTATATGTTGAAAAATAGTTATAAATGGGGGTGTAAACTCCAACTTCTTAGAACTTAAATGTTCAGATATTTGCTATTTTCAATGTAACATAAGTAATAAAAAATGCATAAAAAATCTGAAAATTTACAAACCTAAAATCTGAAAATATAAATTTCTGAGTAAATAGAGAGAGAATGAGAGAGAGAGAGAGACTTAGAGAGAGAAGTAGAGAGAAATAAATAAATGATTTGTTTTGGGGGTTTGAATTTGAGTTTTGGAGGGAACTTTTGGGCAGGAAAATATGTTTTGTGAGGTTAGATCCGGACCATTGATTTCAACCCTATTGAAGGAGAGCCACTTGATAGCTTTCTTTGTGTTTTATTATATAGATATATATCTAAACTACAAGAAAATAATCGTTTCAATGAAAGAAAATCAATTTTTTTTAATAATATACATCCATCTTACTAATTTTTGGATCATTTGCACTTTGTTTGTACTCAATATAAACTAGTTAAAGAGTTCAATGGCAGGGATTATTAAGGAGTTCATCCACTGCTTAATATTGCAGATAAACTCTTTTATTCTCCAACTTAGCTGCGAAGATGAACTTCTTAAATCTGTGCAAGTGAACCTCTTAATAGTGTGAATCAAATTTTAAACCAATGCAGATGGACTGCTTAATTGTTGCTGTGTATAAACCAGTGAAAATGATCGAAAAGAAGTTAAGAAGAATAAGATATATGAGATGGAGATGATAGTAATCTATTTATTTATTTCTTTCAATGTTTTACAATTTTCTTAAAACCAGCAAATGAATTTCAGAAAAGTGGAACAGCATGTCAATCTCTACCTATACGTATAGGATAACCTATAATCGACGTTTGTAGTGTGAAAGTCCCTGTCACTATGCTAAAACTTCGAAGTTTTAGAAGGGTTAAGGGAAATTGTACTTGTATTCTAAGGCCAAAGAAACAAGATAAATACCCAACAAATTGTGGCCCGAGACCTGGACAATACGCAGCGGTATTTTTTTCCGCATTTAAATTACGTAGCCAGTGGGATTCGAATCTGGGTTGCTCTGATACCATGTGAAAGTTCTTGCCACTATGCTAAAACTTCGAAGTTTTAGAAGGGTTAAGGGAAATTGCACTTGTATTCTAACATGTAGGAATTTCTTCCTTCCTCTTATTCTTTCATGTTATTCTGCAGGGATTTGAGTTTTTAATATCTCAATTAATTCTACTTCATTTCGACCTTTGCATGTGTGTGTGTGGAAGAAGACCTGAATTTTCGACATACAAATGTGAGATCCTGGCACACTGCCTGCAGGGCTTGCCTTCCCCCTTACAGTAATCTTATCTTATCTCTGTTTTTACCATCAATAAATGGTGGATAAAACTTGGGCTTTATCTTCCAACTAGCAGCTGTCACTCTTTCTTCTCTAATTTATTCACTCTGCTACTTCTCCATCAGACTGGACCCAACCCCTGTACGTGGAGTATGGTAATTCAAGCACAGGATAGGTCACTAAAGTTGAAAATTTAATGGAGAAATCTGACTATCTGAGCATACGTTTATCATAATTAATCAACAAAAGTGACACAATTGGTGTGTAATAGTGTGTTAATTAGTTGATCGCTCTATCTTTAATTAATCCAACAATATGCATCATTCACTTATTTGTCATAATATTTATCAACAAAAATGACACATTATGTGTTAATCAATCGATCAATCATCAATTAATCCTATGGATGAAGAAAAGAAATGATAGCAGCATGGGTGAAGAAAAATAAAACGTACTAGATGTTCAAATCCTGAACATTATGAACATCTATCAAGTTTGTTTTGAAGAACGATACTAAGTTTGTTGATGAAAAAAAAAATAGAGTAAATTTGTTTTCCTTCATTTTGAGATGTAATTTCATGTGAACAAGTAATATGTGTAAACAAAAGACAAAAATTATATTTTTGATAATCAAATTGTTCTTCAATGCACAGAATTAAGATTGAGATGGACGGAAATTAAAACAGATTAAAGGCTGGAACTTTACCTCCTTCGGAATCTAGAGCTGCTATCAGTAAAATAGACGATGCCACTCTCTTGGCCGATATCCAAGCCGTTGGTGAAGTGAAGTGGGACTCCTTCTACATGTGTAACAACAGGAGTCGCAAATTTCTCACCGGGCCTCACCTTGAGTAGTCCAAAGTAAGCATCAGCAATGTAAAGATCGCCGGTCTTCTTGCTGAACTGTAATCCCAATGGGCGACCGCATAGATGCTCTATGCTCACATCTTGTGAATTCTTGCATTTCTCCGACCTAAATCACAACAATCAAATTATTATACTCATTTAACATCAACTTAGTTCATGCAGTACAAACTCTTGTACTGACTATTCAGCAAGATTTAGTTAACGAATATAAAGTGTATATTAAATCAATCGCAAAGAGGTTTTGACAAAATCAGAGCCAGATAAGGTGGTTCGACAAAGTTTATTCTCATTTCCGTTGCAACAATTAAAGAATTGGCTTGCTTCCAGTTTCAAGTTTTTTAGCTGACTTTCATTCCTAAAGCCCATATCTTCCATTTATATTTAAATTCAGACTGCCATTAATATTCATTCATTTTCGCAAAGGGATATCAGGATATGTCTCCTTCCTAATATTTAAACATGAAAATGACACTACTAACAAACAGCTGAAAACTGTGTATCTGCTTCAAGTATTTCTTTGGGTAGGGCATTAGTCTCTTCAAAGGTGGGGTATATCGGAGTACCTCGTTTTCCGACACCACTAAATGGTATGAATGTTGAATCGATGTATATTTGATATGGTTGGTGTAATATTTTTTATTTTGCATTGGTGATGTCATAACTATGGTTTTTTATAGCGGTTGTTCATGCTATTGCACGATAATTGGTATTTCGGTGATTATTGGTTTATTTATGGTGGTTGTAGCAATTTTCTTTGAGCTTGTGGGACCGACATGAAGACTGCAAACAATGCTAACAAAGATGTTGAGTTGCTTTGTGAGTCTTGGTGGAGTAGGAAATAGCCTATTTACCTCCTTGTTCAAGCTTTTCTTTATTCGATCCTTCAAATTTTTTCTAGTACTACGATTTAAGCATTGATTTGTAAGTTTTTATCTTGTACTCTAATTATTATATGTTATATTAATTTCTTATAAAAAAAAACAAACAGCTGGAAACATGATTCATATTTTGGCATCTGAGCAACCAGAGCAATCTAGCACTATCCATTGATTTTGAATGAGAAAACTCCAAATTATATAACTGATGCAAATATCAATATTTCACTTGGTCTGGCCCAAAATAATTACTTTCCTACAGATTTACCCTCACTCTGTTTTAAATACAACCAGGGGTAATTAGTAAAAAAATTTCAATCTCAAGATTCTCAGACTATTAACTGCAGATTTTTGATGCGTAGGAAAGAACGGTAAGATGTTAAAAGGAACTATCACAGAAAAAACCGATGAGGTAAAAAATTTAGGATATTTGAAGGCATGGTAAAAAAGAAAGCTCCAGCTACACCCTCGAAATCACACTTTGATGCGTGCTAGAGTGAATTTCCTAGCAGGCGTACATTAAGATGTGGACACCACCTGTATCATGTACAGGGCTGGCCCTGAGCTCAGGGATGTCCAAGATGACTTCTAAAATGGAGCCCTGATGTCATACTAATCAAACTTGAGCTACATAATTGTTGATTTACTATTTACAAAGCTTTTCATATGCTGTATCGTTCTGAAGACGTGCCGTAGGCACGTGCCTACGGGCAAATCTAGCGTGTGAAAAAAAATTAAAAAGTTATATGATTAATTCTCTAAATAGACATGAGCCAGAAAGGGAAAGAAAAGGAGCCCACTTTTTTTTATTTTTTTTTATTTTATGTTTATTTTAATTGTGTTCCGAACTCCGATAACCGTAAGTAGAGCTACTTTTCTCTTCTCTTTTATGTCGGTTATAAATACTCTTGTTGACATGGTGCATTGTTCTTACGGTTTTTTAAAAACCAACATATAAAGATTATAAAAAAATTTGGGAGGCCCCTAAAAATAGCCAAAAATCGAGTGCTTGAGGAGGCCGTGGCCGCCTCTCACGCCTCTCTATAGGAAAGGCCCTGGTCAAGTAACCACCACAAGTGCCAGTTAAGATATGGTAAAACGTGATTTCGGAATGATTTTCTTAGTTTTCCGTAGATAGACACTAGCAACGATGAAAGAAGAAACAATAACTGTTCATTACCTTAGTACATAGAACGCAAGTGTTTTTGTGTTCGAATATTTGCTATTCGTTAGCACATATTGTGAATAAAGTCAGATGCTCATTCTTCTTACTTAGTTCATCGAGTATTAACTTATTCAAGGACAAATGTTCCGTGATCTCCATAATTTGTCCTTGTTTATGAATTAGAAGTTTATTTCATTATCCATCTTATGGGTTTTGAACTATTCTGATGTGAGTTGACACAACAGCATATATAGCAGTAAATCTCAAGTCACATCAGATTAGTTCACCCTAATTAAATCTCAATATGCTAGTTGTGCATAAAAGAGCTGTAGCTGTAGCTGCTATATATGCTAGTTGTGCATAATTAAGGAGTCATTTACTGCTATATATGCTGTTGTGTCGACTCACATCAGACTAGTTCAAAACAGCTACAGCTACAGCTCTTTTAAATCTCAAGTCATATGCTCACCCTAATTAAATCTCAAGTCACAACAGCTACAGCTCTTTTATGCACAACTAGCCACATAAGCTCACCCTAATTAAATCTCAAGTCACTCAGTAGCATTAGTAAAACCGTAAAAGTAATAGAAGGAACAAAACTGAAGGTTAATCAATTTATTAGCCTCTAAACTAGAGATTAACTATGTAAACCATGAATAACCTCATAATCATTTTATTTTGTATAATTCTTCATAACCCAAACTAAAATTAACCTGGTACGAAATTCCTGTCAATTACTTTATTTGAATACTCAATTAACAACAAAAACAACATTAAAGCCTTTATTCAAAACATTAGGGTTTACTACATGAATAATCCTTCTATAATGAGGGCCGCTTTCTTCACCAAATTAACACTTCCCAAATCTCTACTAATGACTTCAATGTACGCAAGTTGGGTTTACTCTTAATTTGTATCGTTCTCCTAACAACCAGTTTATCAATGTTTTCTAACTGGGCGGTTATCGGTCATCGTTGTATATATATATATGCACGACTCCCCTTCCAACCAGTCACTCCATAGAATCTGGTACGGCAAAAACTAAAATAATACGTTAATTATTATTAATGAAGCGATGACTGCGTCATCTTTTATGAAAAAAACTAAAAAACTAAAAATCTAAAATAATTTCTTTTTTAAGGGAAAAAAAAACTTACAGGTTTTGAGGAGAAACAGAGGCGTAGTGAATCCAACCAAGCTCTGTTCCTTGCCATTTCAAGATGCCACCGTTAGAAATCCCAGTATAAGGTCCCTTGCCATCTGGGTCAAAGGCCAGGCTCTCTGGCCCTGTACCACCCCCTGTGATTGGAATCACCTCCATTCCCAATCGTGACGACAACAACGACGATGCTGATGATACAGCTTGGCCATTATCAACCACAAGGAGCTTATTGCTTTTTATACCCAAGGGATCAAGGACGAAGAAGATGCAACAGGTTGCTAATCCAAGAGCAGCCCATAGATGTTTGTTACTAATATTGTTGATCATGGTTCCTTCCAATCCTAATGACGAGGAGGAACTGTAGTAGTAGTGTCAACCACACAGCCCTAGGTCAACTTATATGGTGTAGGGGGTGAAATTTGTTTTCAACCCCTTATTTCCCTTGAATTTATCCAATAACTTCTTTAGAAAATATCTAGTTTTCTTTATTAGTAAGTAAAATATAGTAATCTCTAATATTATAATGGGAGAAGGCCTTAGTGTCATTTGTCATTCTACCAACATGTACAACACACGTACATAACTAATATAAAGGAGATTTCCAGTTCAAATCCTCCCTACGTCAGAGTTTTTATTTTTATTTTTTGAAATTATTAAAACGTGCATCGCACGTGTAAATTACTAGTATTTTATAATTGAAAAGTGCTGCCCTTTGTTGAGGGTTTTCTTTATATAAAAAGATGGCCCTGTCATCGCTTCATTAATGCGAAATTAAAGAAACACAGTAGTACTAATTACAAAAGGCCCAAACTACCACCTTTAACATCCAAAATACATCCATGAAAATACTAGCAATGCAGATAGAAAGATACAAGGGATTGTAAACAATGCCCCAATCTATGGCACACACACATGTGAGTCACCACTCCTAGTCGACCTGAAATAGTAGTGATCTCCTACGCTTTGCTTGCCCACAGCGACCGAATCCCTTTCCTCCTCTTCCATTCACAGCCATTTCATTGCTCCCCTATGACCTCCACACGCAGACGCAGGTTCCTTTCCTTTTGCCGCCACCCTAATAAGATCTTCCTCGCTTGGCCCCTGTGTTCCTCACTTGTCCAATTGAGGGTTTATTAATTGAGGGTGAGGTTTATTAATTCTTTTGATGAAATGTCTACTATCTTAATGGGAGAGTTGGGGTTTGTAACAAACAAATCCTAACTTTGTAACTATATAAACACGTATAATAAATGTCCAAATTATATCCAACAAATATAAATGTGCACCGCACGTGTAGCCCAATTCAAAACATTTAAATCTCTACTATTTTAATGGGAGAGTTGGGGTTTGTAACAAACAAATCCTAACTTTGTAACTATATAAACACGTATAATACACGTCCAAACTATATCCAACAAATATAAATGTACACCACACGTGTAGCCCAAATCAAAACATTCAAATATAAACTATTTTTTTTCTTATTCAATATATATTAATTTAATTTGACGACTTTACTTTTTTTAGACGTGCATCGCACGTACATTATACTATTCAAGAATAGATCTAGAAGGATTCTCTCTCCATATAATAAAAAATAAATATTTGGCGATATCCCAAATAAATTAAAACTCAATAAGATTTAATAATCATTTAATTTTGTTAGAGCATCTGTAGTCGTTGGCTATATATCCAAAAAGCATCTGTAGTCGTTGGCTATATATCCAAAAAATGGATTTTTTGAAAGGAAATAAAACTCTGTAGTCATCTTCTAAATACCCATTTTTTGGGTTTTGGATGAACAGGAGACGTCTATATTTGGCAGCGAAAATGGCATTATGCATATTTTAGAAATCAGAAGATGATTTTCCCTCTTAGAGCATCGGACGGTATATGATATGCCGTTTGAGACCAATTTTTTAATTGCGAAATGAGTGGACGGCAAATGATTTACCGTTGAAGTATTTATAATGAAAAAAAAAATTAAAATCGGAAGATGTTCTTCCATTTCATGAAGAGAGAGAAAAGTTGGCATTTGTGCATAGGTGTTAGACGGCACATCATGTGCTGTCCTTCACATTTTTTTATTTTTTTTATTTACGGGACGGCAGATCGGATCTGCCGTCCTTCACACTATTAAAATAAAAAAAATACACAGATCTTCAAACGGTATATGATCTTCCGTTTCATCCAAAAAAAAGTCATTTTTTAAATATAGATGATTGCAGCGTTTGAGCTATTTGCTATTTTCAAAATATCTATATACCCATTTTTTTACTTCAACGACTACAGATACTCTTAGGCAATTGTTTAGTATCTTTTGGCTAAAAAAAAATTACCTTTTGATTCTTATTGATTAGGCAAGACACTTTTAGGCTTTTATTTAGTTTTTTGAAAATTATCTTCGTATGTCCTATCTACAGGGCTATAGTTTTTTTTAAAGGAAAAGCGTCAGTTAGAGCATCCACAATCGTTTGCTAAAAAATATGACAAAATGGCAAATGAAAATAGTAATATGAGAATTTCAGTGCAACGGTGATTTGCTAAAATTTGAGAAAGACATACATATCGTTTCGTCCGGTTTTTGAGAAAGACGATACAATTATACACCAAAAAACCTTGAAACGGGAAAACATGTCCTGTTTGAGCGATTCTTAATTTTTAATTTTTTTTTGTCTTTTTCTCGGACGATACATGTTGTACCATCTGATCATTAAAAAAAATGTCAGACAAAACAACATGTTCCGTCTGATTCCATTAAAAAAAAATTTAAAAAAAAGGGACGAAACATGTTTCGTTCCCTATAATTTGAGAATCGCCGGTTCGTTTCTCAAATATGAGAAGCGACTGTAGCGATTTTGCTAAAAAATGATAAAATAGCAAACGACTACAGGCCATGGTTTCTCAAAATATGAGAAAATAACAAATATAGCAAACCGATTGTGGATGCTCTTAGGATCTACCTATCCCCCCTATAGTTAAAATTAGGGCAATGAATCAAATTGGAATTTTGTGAAAAGAATTAAAAGCCAAGTACTTTAGACTGCGTGCCAAATATACCCAGTCCTCCCTCTCTATCTAATTTTATCTTTTCCACTGACCTTCAAATCCCCTTTCCAGTGCCCTTTTTTCTCAAATTCGCTCAGCGTTTTTGGACCACTAGAATGAAGATTTGAGGCCGAATGAGGGGTGCAAAGTAAAATGTGGGACTGTCATTATATACATTAATGTGCAACCGTGAAACGTTTCAAAGGAAGGATCAAATAATTAAGTATTGTGGGTCACGCTTTTAGCATTTGGTGGAGGCCTTCGGTTACAACAAACATACACCTGTGTTGCTGTGAGTTGTTAGAATTTTTACGGAATTGACCCACTTTTTGAAAGTATTTACCAAACTGACCCACGTTCGAAGGTATTTACCAAAATGACTCAGATAGCGAGTTTGGTTAAAATACCCACCCTAGTCCCTATCTAAGAGCATCACCAACCACGTTAGCTATTTTGGCTAACTAAAACTAGTAGTTTACACGTGCAAAGCACGTCTTAATAAATATAGTTTTTTTTAAATAAAAATTCAAACGTAGTCTAGATTTAATCTAAAACCTCATTTACAGTAGTTATGCACGTGCATTGCACGGGTTGGTAGATGGACAAATTATACTAAGGCCTTCTCCCATTATAGTAGTAGAGATTAATAAATATAGTTTTTTTGAAAGTAAAAATTTAGACGTAGTCTGGATTTGATCTAAAACCTCATTTACAATAGTTATGCACGTGCGTTGCACGGGTTGGTAGATGGACAAATTACACTAAGGCCTTCTCCCATTATAGTAGTAGAGATAGCCAAAATGGATAACAAATGGATAATTTGGCTAGCAAAAAAAGTCTCCACTCTAACCATGTTATCTATTTTGAATAACCATTAATAATTTAAAGTCCAAAATTAAATAAAATAAAAATATAAAATAAAATTTCGTAATTTTCGCAATTGATTTCCGCAGGCGCCAACAACAGAAATATAAATGTCACGATTCCATAATTTTCGCGATTGGTTTCGCAATTTCGCAATTTTGTGGTTTTGGGAAGAAGTTTAACGAGCAGTACATACTCGCCAGATCTGGTGAGTGAATATTAGAAATCTATGTTGGCAAGTGGTTTGGCTAGTCCCGTTGAAGCATATTTTTGTCTTTATATTAGCTATTTTAGCTAAAATTAAAAGATGGCTAGCATGGTTGGAGATGGTCAAGATAGTGAGTCTAACTTTAAGAAAAACTCGAAAAATATTTGATTTAGACTCCCTGTCTGAGACAGCGAGTGTATTTGTACCACACTCGCTGTCACAGTGAGTGTCGATTGAGAATTTTTATAAACCCAAACTCGTTGTCCCATTCTTCTCTTCACTTATCTCTCTCTCCACTCTCTCTCCTCACTCCGAAACCCTAGTTTCCAAATTCGTGCTCTCACCCACAAAAAAACTTGGTTTTTGGGTTTCTTTCGGAATTGGGAGAGAGAATGAAAAGAGAGAAATGAAGAAAGAACTCGAAACAGCGAGTCTTGTCTTTAAAAAACTCCCCAATCGATACTCGCTATCGAGATAGTGAGTGTGGTACAAACACACTCGCTATCACAGATAGCGAGTCTAAACTTGGTATTTTCTTCGAGTTTTCTTCAAGTGGTGGAGAAACAGCTCAACATACACTCGCTATCTCATATAGCAAAGATTTTTTTACCACTTGCTATCTGAGATAGAAGTCTAAACTTGGTATTTTCTTCAAGTTTTATATAGCGAGTGTGGTACAAACACACTCTCTATCTGAGATAACGAGTCTAAAATTGGTGTTTTCTTCAAGTTTTATACACTCTCTATGGTACAAACACACTCGCTATCTGAGATAGCGAGTCTAAACTTTGTACTTTCTTCAAGTTTTTCTTCAAGTGGTGGAGAAATACCTCAACATACACTCGTTATCTTAGATAGCGATGATTTTTTCACCATACTCGCTACCTGAGATAGCAAGTGGGTCATTTTGGTAAATACTTTTGAAAGTAGGTCAGTTTGGTAAATACTTTCAAAAATGGGATCAGTTTGGTAAAGAATTCGAGTTGTTAGATATTAGGCACGTTTTGTTGGAACTAGGACCAAAGACTGAAAGATTTATGATTACAATGGCAAAAAGTATAAGAGAAATTGATATTCATTAGAGCACCCACCATTTATAGCAAATTGACTTTGCTGCAGTCGTAGATTGCTATAATATAGCCACACACACAATTCGGAGACGGATCTTCGAGATCCGTCAAAAATCGGACGGATCTTCGAGATCCGTCCCACGATTTTTAAATAACTTTTTTGAATTTTTAATAATTAAAACGATTTTTTTAGTTGAAATATATATATATATATATATATATATATATATATATATATATATATATATATATATATATATATATAAATGGCCCCCCCTTCACTGGACGGATCTTTGAATTCTGTCCAAGGGGGGAATTTTTTTTTTTGCATTTTTTTAGCGGAAAATTTTTTAAAAAAACGTTGAACGGACTTTCAAGTTCCGTCCGACCAATTAAAAAATTTCTTTTGTTCGTGGGACGGATCTTCAAGATCCGTCCTGTATAATATGCATTTTGTTATATCCGCTCTCATATATAGCCATCTACTATTGCGAAATCGTCAAAATATGCATAAATAGCAAACGACTGCAGCGATTCGTTTGCTAAAAAATGCATAAAGTGGATAAATAGCAAACGAACTGTGGATGCTCTTAGGTAATGATATTTACAAACTCTGAATTAGCTTGTACATTCTCATTCCTGGCCACGTTGTCATATACAAATATAATAAATAATGCGCGCACGCACATAAGAATTAGTCTAAAATATTTAATAATTGTATACCTAATTCGATCATAAATGTAGTGAAACAAACATTTGAATGAATTCTAAACTCTAGATCCAAAGCAATTGTATTTGACAATTGAATTCTAAACAATTGTTTCTTCTCTAGTTAAACCGGATTAGGGCTTACCCAAACCGGAACAAATATTGTGTGCTTTGTGTGATGTACTATTTTCTTGGTGGTTTATATTGATCGTGTGTATTGCTTTGGATCGACAGCAGATACGGAGGTACTGGATGGACTTGTATGCATGTTCGAGTTTCTTACTGATATCGTAGTCCTGGAGGATGTCTATGATGCCAAAGAATAATACAATGCCAAAATACTCGCCTGCTGGTTCCCCAATTAATTATTTGCCTGTCTCAAAATCACTCTTCCTTACTACTCTGCTCAACCCTAGCCTGCATGTTTATACCAAATCTGAGTGTAGACCACCTGCACCATTAACCCAATGGGGTAAATTTTGCAGAAAAGCTTCATGTACTATAATGGTCTTGTAGAAAAAATACTACTACTGGAAAGAAATGGAGAGAGGGGTGAGGAGAGAGAAAATCTTCGTTCCTCGGGGCCTGAGCAAATCCTATGCTCAGGTGCTTCAACCTCCCCCCCCCCCTTTTTCGTCATCATGGCCCTACACTAGTGCCCCTTCGATCCTCGCGCCACCCTCTTTTCAACTCCAAACTATCACATCACCATGTCCCCTCACATTCCACTTCCACTCCAGCCTTTCACCCCAAACCCTATTTCCAACCTAAACCATCAGGCTTCTACCCCAAAAAGCAACCTTTCCCTAACCAAAAAAATCCCCGGTTGAAGAAGATGGAGCGTAGGTGTTTCATGTGTGGAGAAGGAAATCATGCTACGGCAGAATGCCAGAAATTGGGATTTCACTGTTTCAACTGTAAGAAGTTTGGCCATAAGGTGCGCGATTCTCCGATCTACAATCGGTAAGACGCGTTAGAGGTTGACTTACCCCACAACAATGCCATCTCCCAAGCACTTCCGGCGCTGCATGCAAGCGCGTTCCTTCATCTCATAAATCCACGCTGTATCCCCCTCACCAAGGACCTTGAGTGCGCCTTCAACTTCTCATGGGGGAGACAAGGAAGATGGTGGACTTTGAAGAGGGTTAGTGATGGAGTTTATCACATCCTATTTCCAACAACTACAGAAGCTGAAGGTGCGATTGCAGATGGTGTCTTTCACTTTTCAGGATTCCGTGCCACCTTCTCCCCTTGGTCGCTGGACTTTGCGGCTAGGCTAAGGCTGCAGCCATGTTTCATCTGGATCAACCTCCCTCATCCGCCTTTCCATTTGTGGAACCATGAGTCGCTTGAGTATCTTATCAAACCTTTTGGCAAACTCATCACCTTGAGCCGAGAGATGAAGGAAGCGGAGACCAGAGACCAAGCGCTTGCTTCTATTGAAGTGGAAAATCTGACGCTCATCCCAAAAACCCTCACTGTCAAATACACCGCACCTTGGAACCTTGAAAAACATGTTCATGATGTGCCCATTCTTCTCCTTGGAGATCCGATCCTGGTGGAAGATGTTCAGAATGGAAAAGTCCAACTTTGCACAACGGCGAGATCTTCTGATGAGATAGGCAGTGCTAGTTTCTGGCGCCCCAAGGTGCCTGAAGGTCATCGCGAAGCCGACACTGGTATCCCCCGTAGTCAATCTCCGGCCAAGGTTGAGACGGGGGCTGATTTGAAATCCCGTGATTCCAGGAAGGAGAGCCCAATTGTAGTGAAATCTCCGCATGCAGACGATATTTTGGGAAGTTTTTTGAATATTCCGAACTTAGCGAAATCCAGCTTGAATGAGGGGATTTTGCCTAATCCTGTTACAGCTCCGAAGTCTGCGGAGGGTCCCGTTCAGAATTCAAATCCAGCTAAGCTGGAGTCCCCTATTGTGCAGATCTCAGAATCTTCTAATAGCAACAACAATGCAGCACTACATGGCCTCACTCAAACCCCGTACAACCCTGCTGACTCATCCAACGAAGATTCGATTGAGGAGGTGCGTGAAATGATATGGAAAGGCAAGTTAGTCACCCTACCACTTTCCCTATTTTCCAAGATCTAGCCTGCGGTAGAGGGGACCCTCAGGGATTCTGTTCAGGAGGAGATGCGCAAGCTTAGCGAAGTCGATAAGGTGATCTTCCGAGCTGGCACTAGCAAACCCTGTGCTGACAGCTTTCAGACACACTCTCTGCTCAGGAGGAATGTATCCAAATCTGCTAGCTCCTTCATTTCTGTCCCTCTAAAAGGGTGAAACGCTCCAAATGAAAGTAAGATCAAGAGTACTCATCCATCCATGAAGCATCTGTCTACCACGATCAAGAAGAAGACGTCAGGTACCTCCTCTTCAATTACTTCAGTTACTAATGCATGCTTAAATCCTTTTGAACTCTTATCAAATGAGGATATTCTTGAAGTGGCTAAATCTATTGGAGTGGAGGCTAAAGGGCCACACTCGGTGCATGTCTTGAAGGGCTCTCAGAAGGTTGTAGTTGATCACTTTGATCAACTAGAACATTCTGATTAGATGTCCTGCCTCTATGGTCCTGGAGATCGAATTTTGTTATCTATGTATTATGCAAATTGACGCAATTATTTTTCGATAAAGATAACTAGTTAGAATGTAAAAGGGTTGGGCAACCCTAACAAATGCTCACTGATAAAGGAAGGTATCTGAAGCTCCTCCTCCCCTGTAATCTGCCTGCAAGAGACCAAGCTCAGAAATCCTGGTCCCCGAAAGCTCTCATCGATCGGAGGAAGTCTTATCACCCGATGGATCCATTTAGACGCCATTAACAACTGCAGAGGAATTCTCCTAGGTTGGAACGACCAACTTCTTGATTGCACATATTCGGCTACCGATATTTTCTATGTTTCTGCTTCTTTCAAACATCGCTCATCAGCAGAGGAATGGTCAATTACAACTTTGTATGCACCTTTTGAATTGGAGGATAGGAAGCTATGTTTTTATGAGATTCCGCAATGACGAAGCTGCCTCAAGGATGTTTGGGTCCTATGTGGAGATTTTAATGTCACCATTTCAGACATTGAGCGATCTAGTGGAAGAGGTTCAGCAAGAGACATGAGAATTTTTCGTGAATTCATACAAGATCTGGCTCTCATTGATCTCTCCCTCTCAGGCAGAAAGTATACCTGGTCTAACCTCCGAACCTCCCCTTCAATAGCCAGATTAGATAGATTTTTGATCTCTGCAGCATAGGAATCCTCCTTTCCCAACTGCATCCAGCACTCCCTCCCTAGATTTTTGTCTGACCATTGCCCCATCGTCCTTCACACTCAAGCTATTACACAACAAGTCCACTATTTCAAATTTGAGAAAGCCTGGCTGCAACGCTCCTCTTTCGAACCTGCGGTAAAAGACTGGTGGAAGCTCTTCTCTTGCCCTGGTAAACCGGCAGATTTTTTTTTGCAAACAAGCTTAAACTTCTTAGGAGAAGGATAAAAAGATGGAGAAGTGATACTTTTGGCCACATCCCCACTCGGAAAAGGCAACTCCAGGAAAAACTCCTTGGGCTGGAGATTGAGGCTGAGCAACTGCCCTCAGCTGTTGGCTCCCTCAAGCTAACCCAACTTGAACTCCAGAGCCTTATCCAGACCAAAGCAGTGTATTGGAGGCAAAGGTCAAGAGTGTAATGGATCAAGGAGGGAGATGCAAATTCAAAATTCTTCCATTCAATAGCTAATGAGAGAAGGAGGTGAAACTTCATCCACAGTCTCATAATTGATGAAACCCTTACAACATCTCCCATTCTTATCAGAACTGCTTTTGAAAAGCACTTTCAGGAGATTTATGGTACAGCTCCTCAGTCTGACTTTAGGATTGATTGGCGCTCCCTCTATCCATCAAATGACATCAACTTAGGGTACTTAGACGCCCCGTTCACACTGGAGGAGGTTAGAACATCAGTCTTTGGTATGAGTAGTGACAAAGCACTGGGACCTGATGGATTCTCGATGGGTATTTATCATACCTTTTGGGACACTATCACAAATGACTTATTTGCCATGCTGCAATCGGTACAGAGAGGGGATGCTGATCTGAGCAGATTAAATTACTCCAACATTATGCTAATCCCCAAGAGTGAGGGTGTCACGCCCCGCTTCCCGGTATACGGAAACACAGGTTCGTAACTGAGGCCCAGCGAATGATATAAGTACGCAAACTCATATCATCCATAAACTGTACCAGTCTTAGCTCGACAATATAAGAAAAATGAATCACAACCATGCATAAATACATAATCACATAAACGAGAATGAAATTCAATAACCAAATCTGGAATATAAAGACTTACCAAATAACTCGAGAGACTCCTGCTCCAATTGTAGAAGATCTGCTCATCAATGCCTCCTAGAAATTCTCTTTGTGCACCTGTACTTGTTCATCTAAAAAGAAAGAATAATTTGTCCTTAGAGCAAGTACGGACAACAAGTAGTAAAAAACAGAGAGTAAGGGAACATATTACATG
Source organism: Hemerocallis citrina (assembly GCA_017893485.1). Taxonomy (NCBI): domain Eukaryota; kingdom Viridiplantae; phylum Streptophyta; class Magnoliopsida; order Asparagales; family Asphodelaceae; genus Hemerocallis; species Hemerocallis citrina. The sequence goes on along the minus strand of CM030361.1, from coordinate 77,316,676 downwards.
AAGGAATATGAATCAAGATCAAGTTTGCAAGGACAATAATGGTACTAGTAACAATGGTCTTAATCAAGTATATATACATGTCAACTAGGTCTATTGTCAAGTTGTTTTTCCTATCTAGTGCACGTACTACTGCATCCCATACTACAGGTTCGATGCACGCACAACAGTGTTCGTTTTAGACTTCGTGGTGGGGTCAACAGAGCGTGTACTCGGCATATCACGACAACAAGATAACAAGATAACAAGTTCACGTCTCCACGAGTATTCTCCACCTTCCATGTAACAAGTCCATATAACAAGAGGGCCCTACCGAGTACATTTTCTGAGACTGTCCACTACTAGGTCAACCCTTAGAAACCCCGGCTTGTTTAGTATTTTATTACTAAGTATATATGTACATGCGAGTAGTTATTAGAATGTCAAGGGGATGATAATAATGCAACAACATGATGCATTACACAATAATAAACAAGTAGTAAATCTAAAACAACAATTCTCTTTATATTATTTGAACTGATTCCTAATATAACCGGGTCGAAACCTCAGTACAAGACAGACAAGGCAGCATCGCATAAATGTTCATCAAGTGGGCAATTATCGAGTCATTGTATCATGCATGTATCAAGACTAATGTAAAGCAAGTAATGTGAATTTTCCAAGTAAACAAGTCAAGTGTATTTTTCCAGTAACAAGTCAAGTTTACCATGTCAAGTTCAAGTCACAAGATCTCAAGTAATAACATGTATTTAATCAAGGTGTACTTTCTCATGTACAAATTTATTTATTTTATTCATGTCAAATGTATGTCTAGGCTTGGGTTTGAGTCAATGGATAATAAAAGAAGTTAAGAGTACGTCGGGTTAGCTCGTGTAAACCCTCGATACTCTCTAACAGAAGGGACACAAGGCAGAGTTAACGATAAATAAATTGGAACTACTTGCATAAGAGGTCAATTAATCTTGAACTAGAATAAATAAAATAGTTCAAGTGAACTTGCCTTTTTCCTTGTAGACGATTCGATAAATTAATAAGAATAACGGGATCAGAATCCCGGGGAGCAATCCCAAGAGCACGTGCAAAATGAGCGCTAAAATACCAAATGGTGAATTTTACTCCACACCGGATCGGCCAGAATACGGGACGGCAAAGCTGGATTTGCTGCGGCCGGAACACAGAACACCGAGACGACCCAATAAGAATCCCTTCTACACACCCGATCTGATCCGAACACGAAACAGCGAAACTTGATCTGGTATGCGCCGAACACGAAACAGCAAGTGGCAGCCAGTCAGAATTTACCCTCGCACCGGATCCAACTCAAAATAGGGAACGGCAAGAAGGATCGGTGTGTGGCAGAACACGGGATGCCGTTTCAACCAATCAGTATTCTCCTTCTCCTTTACATCGACTGAGCGAGAGAGAGAGTGCGGGAGGGAACGACGACCAGCGTGGCACTCGGGAACGACGGCGGCGATGTGTGGCGACTGCGGCGGCGGCTGGGAAGCGATGCAGCCACAAGCGACGGCGAACGACTCCAGCGAAAGAGCAAAGCTCTGTTTCGTGATCGAAACAGAGGAAGACGGAGTCGAAGTCTTCGGGCTTGGATGGCGACGGTTCCTTCGGCGTTTGGATGGCAACGGCGAGGCAATGGCAGTGACGACGGCGAAGGTGTAGACGATGGGATCGGTTGGCGAAGTTGAGTTTTGGCGGAGCTTCGATGGGTTCGAGCGAGGTTCTTCGGCAATGGGGACTTGGGCGAGGACGGGGAGGTGGAGACGAGAGAATCGGCGACATGGGGGAGATAGTGGCGCGACTGGAGATCCTTTGGGGATGCGACGGCAATGGGGTTGTTGCGGTTGATGGGGGGGTAGTCACTGCAGTGGACTTGACGACGGGGAGAGGTCGAGTGGCTTGACGCTGGTGCTGTCGAAGGCTGGCGTCGAGTAGAGTCTCGGAGGTGGCGAGCGACGCGACAGAGCTCGAGCGGAGGAGGCTTGCGGTTGAGTCGCCGAGGGGTTCGACGGGGAAGAAACGGGAGGTGAGCGGAAGAAGACGAGACGGTGATGTCAAGCGGGAAGCGCTCGAAGAAGGAAGAGGAGGGGCAATGGCGACTCTGATGGGTGCCGTGACGCTGGCGAAAGTCGGCTGGAGTGGGTTCACTGGTGGTGATGGAGTTGAGGTGCTGGGTTCTTCGAAGGTTCCCGATGGAGGAAGGAGGTGGAAGATGGTGCGGCAACGATGGCGACAGCGGTTGGTCAACGAGGTGAGCGGAGGAGGCGCGGTGAAGGCGCCGGGGCTTGGTTTGAGAGACGAACGGGAAGGGGGAGGGAGGAAGAAGACGACAGGTCGATTTCTTTTGGGTTCTGTTTTGTGTTTTGGGTTTTGTTTTGTGTTTTGGGTTTCCGTTGAGAAAACAGGAGAAGGAGAGATATGGTAACGGGGGAGAGATATAAAATGGGATTGAGAGAATAACGGGGAGAGAGTGGGGGGGGGGGGGGGTGTTTATTAAAATAATAAAATAGTTATTATAAGGGGTAGTTAGAGATAGTGGGATGTGGTTACGGGGATGTGGGGAGAGTGGGGAATGTGAACAAATTTGTATACGGGTGAGTGTATGGGTTTATGGGTTTAGGGTAGAGTCCAATAGGAGATGAGCTTGATTATTGGGCTTCAAATCAATTAATTAAATAATGCAACATATATCAAAAATCAATGAGCTAAAATCCAACAAGAGATGGGCTACCCTTTGGGCTTCAATTGAATATAAATACAATAATAATTAATAAATGATAGTATGGATTAATTTAGGCTTCAAAATAGATAAATAAAAAGAAGTGGGACAAGATTCAAGTTTGAATATAAGTTTGGGTTCAGATTCAAGAAGATTTAAATGCATCCAAAAGAATTTTTACGGAAATTAAAATATAAGAATACATGGAGAGAAAGAAGGAACTGGAAATCCGTATAATCGAAAACAGGGGTTACAAATCCTACCCACCTTACAAGAAGAATTTCGTCCTCGAAATTCATTAAGGCAGGCAGCAGGACAAAACAGAAGCAACTTTAAGAAATAACAAGGCAAGAAAATTAGAAAAGAATACCAAAGTGATGAAAGATCCAGGATAAGAAAAAGGACATAGATAAGATCGATGCCGAATAATAAATCGACAAAAGATGCCGAGTGAAAAGAACGAACAAGAATTGAATGATGCAAGGAAGAATGAACAACAAGAGAATACTGGGACCTGTGGGTCCAGCACGCTTCCGCTGCGTTACTCTGACGGTGATGTCCCGAGCAACATACATGTAGATGTAGGCCACGTGACACCAATTGACGAACCGAGCAGGAAGACAAGAATGTAACAGCAGGGTCAAGGACAGTATGGGCTCAAGATGGATATAATCAAACAATGCAAAATGAATATAAAGATTGACTTTAATTTAAATAATTAAAAGATATGCTATAGATCAAAACTAATGGGTTTTTAACAAAATAATAATAACAACATGTTAATAGTAAAAACAATAACATCAAGAATAATAGAATAGTAATAACAATAATAAAATAATAATAACAATAATAATAACACACATGTTAATAATAAAAATAATAATAACAATAATAATAACAATATAACATTAAAAATAATAATAGCAGTATTAATAACAGAAAGAAAAAAAAGTCATACTGATAGAAATAATAACAATACAATAAAAATGTTAACAATACCGATAATCATGATAATACATACATGACAAAATTGGGTTTAAAAACATTCATGAAAATAATGCAATAGTAATAATAATTAGAATAACAATAATATGAATAATAATAATATCAATAACAAAAATAATAATAGCAATAATAATAATAATAATAATAATAATAATAATAATAATAATAATAATAATAATAATAATAATAATAATAATGAAAATATTAACAATATTGACAATAATAATAATATTGCAAGACGGAATATAATTCGGGTTCAACACATTTTCTTATATGAAGGCAATTCGATATCAATAGCAATAATAAAATAATGAAACAACAATAATAATAATAGCACTGGTAATATCAGTAATAATAATGATACTAATAATAATAACGAACACAATGGCAATAATAATAGTAATAGTATCAGTAATAATAAAATAGCAGTAATAATAATAGAAGTAATAACAATAAGGATAATGAACACAATAATAACAACAACAATAGAAATAATAATAATGATAATAATACCAAGAACAACAACGAAAACAATAGCAATAATAATAATAATAGTGATAATAATTTTATACACAAAATAGAGTAAAATCAACTGTACGAGTTCAAATTGTATGGAAACATAAAGTGTAATTGTATAAACAAAATGTCAAAAAGAGAATATTTCTTTACTACTAGTTTCATTATATAAGTAAAATCTGAAAATATTAATTAGCCAATAGGTAGAAAATCTTGCCCCCTTAACATCAAGTTGCATGTTTGCCTTTACGACATCAGGTTTCAAATTGCCGTCCGGATATTCGGTTGCACATTGTGCCTCCCCGATACCCAGTTGCAATTTGCCTCCATTGACATCGAGTTGCATATTTGCCATCTCGACATTAAGTTGCACCGAAATGGTAAAATGGAAAATGTAACCTTCCATATACACAGAGATATGGGACATTAAATTTAAGTATGATGTATGCTTTGAAATTCGTGATGTAAAAATAGTAGAAAAGTAAGAAATGAAGTTGAAGGTCACACAATAGAATATCAAAATAGATGTATAAATTATAAATATCAAACACAATAGTACAAAATAGTAGTAGTGAAAATGATTTATAAAAAGTAGGGAGAAAAACGGAACGAATACATGCATAAGTACAAGGCAAAAGAGAATGAGAAAATAAATATGCAATATAGCAAATTTACACAATAATTATATCGTACAAATATACAGTATCGTAGGAGTTAAACGAGCCTCTAACATGTCCTTGAAGATCCACCGATGACGATCGACGAACCAAGCGGGAAGACAAGAATGGACAACTCCAGAATCAAAGGAATGTTGGTACGAAAAGGAAGAATTTATACCAAATGAAGAATCAATGAATGTGAATGAATGGAGGGGACAAAACAACTGAGAAATGAAGGGACTGGATATAAAGAGATCAAAAGATGAATCAAATGAGGGGGTATCCAGATTATATGTTGGTTATTACATGTTCATGTGATTAGCGTGGTGTGCATATTATTGAGTTAGACTGGCTAGAACCAAACTTGACCAACACATTAGCCAATCATGACTAACACACTAGTCAAAACCCAGCTAAACTCCAACATAGTTAGAGCCTAACCTGGGCTCTGATACCACTAAAAACCTGTCACGCCCCGCTTTTCGGTATACGGAAACACAGGTTCGTAACTAAGGCCCAGCGAATGATATAAGTACGCCAACTCATATCATCCATAAGCTGTACCAGTCTTAGCTCGACAATATAAGAAAAATGAATCACAACCACGCAAAAATATATAATTACATAAACGAGAATGAAATTCAATAACCAAATCTAGAATATAAAGACTTACCAAATAACTCGAGAGACTCCTGCTCCAATTATAGAAGATCTGCTCATCAATGCTTCCTAGAAATTCTCTTTGTGCACCTGTACTTGTTCATCTAAAAAGAAAGAATAATTTGTCCTTAGAGCAAGTACGGACAGCAAGTAGTGAAAAACAGAGAGTAAGGGAACATGTTACATGAAGGAATATGAATCAAGATCAAGTTTGCAAGGACAATAATGGTACTAGTAACAATGGTCTTAATCAAGTATATATACATGTCAACTAGGTCTATTGTCAAGTTGTTTTTCCTATCTAGTGCACGTACTACTGCATCCCATACTAAAGGTTCGATGCACGCACAACAGTGTTCGTTTTAGACTTCTTGGTGGGGTCAACAGAGCGTGTACTCGACATATCACGACAACAAGATAACAAGATAACAAGTTCACGTCTCCACAAGTATTCTCCACCTTCCATGTAACAAGTCCATGTAACAAGAGGGCCCTACCGAGTACATTTTCTGAGACTGTCCACTACTAGGTCAACCCTTAGAAACCCCGGCTTGTTTAGTATTTTATTACTAAGTATATATGTACATGCGAGTAGTTATTAGAATGTCAAGGGGATGATAATAATGCAACAACATGATGCATTACACAATAATAAACAAGTAGTAAATCTAAAACAACAATTCTCTTTATATTATTTTAACTGATTCCTAATATAACCGGGTCGAAACCTCAGTACAAGACAGACAAGGCAGCATCACATAAATGTTCATCAAGTGGGCAATTATCGAGTCATTGTATCATGCATGTATCAAGACTAATGTAAAGCAAGTAATGTGAATTTTCCAAGTAAACAAGTCAAGTGTATTTTTCCAGTAACAAGTCAAGTTTACCATGTCAAGTTCAAGTCACAAGATCTCAAGTAATAACATGTATTTAATCAAGGTGTACTTTCTCATGTACAAATTTATTTATTTTATTCATGTCAAATGTATGTCTAGGCTTGGGTTTGAGTCAATGGATAATAAAAGAAGTCAAGAGTACGTCGGGTTAGCTCGTGTAAACCCTCGATACTCTCTAACAGAAGGGACACAAGGCAGAGTTAACGATAAATAAATTAGAACTACTTGCATAAGAGGTCAATTAATCTTGAACTAGAATAAATAAAATAGTTCAAGTGAACTTGCCTTTTTCCTTGTAGACGATTCGATAAATTAATAAGAATAACGGGATCAGAATCCCGGGGAGCAATCCCAAGAGCACGTGCAAAATGAGCGCTAAAATACCAAATGGTGAATTTTACTCCACACCGGATCGGCCAGAATACGGGACGGCAAAGCTGGATTTGCTGCGGCCGGAACACAGAACACTGAGACGACCCAATAAGAATCCCTTCTACACACCCGATCTGATCCGAACACGAAACAGCGAAACTTGATCTGGTATGCGCCGAACACGAAACAGCAAGTGGCAGCCAGTCAGAATTTACCCTCGCACCGGATCCAACTCAAAACAGGGAACGGCAAGAAGGATCGGTGTGTGGCAGAACACGGGATGCCGTTTCAACCAATCAGTATTCTCCTTCTCCTTTACATCGACTGAGCGAGAGAGAGAGTGCGGGAGGGAATGACGACCAGCGTGGCACTCGGGAACGACGGCGGCGATGTGTGGCGACTGCGGCGGCGGTTGGGAAGCGATGCAGCCTCAAGCGACGGCGAACGACTCCGGCGAAAGAGCAAAGCTCTGTTTCGTGATCGAAACAGAGGAAGACGGAGACGAAGTCTTCGGGCTTGGATGGAGACGGTTCCTTCGGCGTTTGGATGGCAACGGCGAGGCAATGGCAGTGACGACGGCGAAGGTGTAGACGATGGGATCGGTTGGCGAAGTTGAGTTTTGGCGGAGCTTCGATGGGTTCGAGCGAGGTTCTTCGGTAATGGGGACTTGGGCGAAGACGGGGAGGTGGAGACGAGAGAGTCGGCGACATGGGGGAGATAGCGGCGCGACTGGAGATCTTTTGGGGATGCGACGGCAGTGGGGTTGTTGCGGTTGATGGGGGGTAGTCACTGCAGTGGACTCGACTACGGGGAGAGGTCAAGTGGCTTGATGCTGGTGCTGTCGAAGGCTGGCGTCGAGTAGAGTCTCGGAGGTGGTGAGCGACGCGACGGAGCTCGAGCGGAGGAGGCTTGCGGTTGAGTCGCCGAGGGGTTCGACGGGGAAGAAACGGGAGGCGAGCGGAAGGAGACGAGACGATGATGTCGAGCAGGAAGCGCTCGAAGAAGGAAGAGGAGGGACAATGGCGACTCTGATGGGTGCCGCGACGCTGGTGAAAGTCGGCTGGAGTGGGTTCACTGGTGGTGATGGAGTTGAGGTGCTGGGTTCTTCGAAGGTTCCCGATGGAGGAAGGAGGTGGAAGATGGTGCCGCAACGATGGCGACAGCGGTTGGTCGACGAGGTGAGCGGAGGAGGCGCGGTGAAGGCGCCGGGGCTTGGTTTGAGAGACGAATGGGAAGGGAGAGGGAGGAAGAAGACGACAGGTCGATTTCTTTTGGGTTTTGTTTTGTGTTTTGGGTTTTGTTTCGTGTTTTGGGTTTCCGTTGAGAAAACTGGCGAGGGAGAGAGATGGTAACGGGGGAGAGATATAAAATGGGATTGAGAGAATAATGGGGAGAGAGTGGGGGGGGGGGGGGGGGGAGGGGTTATTAAAATAATAAAATAGTTATTATAAGGGGTAGTTAGAGATAGTGGGATGTGGTTACGGGGATGTGGGGAGAGTGGGGAATGTGAACAAATTTGTGTACGGGTGAGTGTATGGGTTTATGGGTTTAGGGTATAGTCCAATAGGAGATGGGCTTGATTATTGGGCTTCAAATCAATTAATTAAATAATACAACATATATCAAAAATCAATGGGCTAAAATCCAACAAAAGATGGGCTACCCTTTGGGCTTCAATTGAATATAAATACAATAATAATTAATAAATGATAATATGGATTAATTTAGGCTTCAAAATAGATAAATAAAAAGAAGTGGGACAAGATTCAAGTTTGAATATAAGTTTGGGTTCAGATTCAAGAAGATTTAAATGCATCCAAAAGAATTTTTACGGAAATTAAAATATAAGAATACATGGAGAGAAAGAAGGAACTGGAAATCCGTATAATCGAAAACAGGGGTTACAGAGGGTGCAAATACCGTCTCTGATTTCAGGCCTATCAGCTTGCTCAACTGCTCCTTCAAGATCTTCACCAAAAATCTTGCTAACAGGCTAAGCCCAATCCTCCATTCTCTTGTATCGTTGTCTCAAAGTGCTTTCCTGAAAGGTAAATCAACTGTTGACTACTTTCTTGTGGCCCATGAAGCCATTAACCTTTGCAGTAGACGCAACTCTGATGCAAACTTGTTCAAGATTGACTTCACTAAAGCGTTTGACACTGTGAGTTGGGAATTTTTGGATCAACTTTTAATAGCCAGAGGATTCGGACCAGCATGGTGCAGGTGGATCCATATGATCCTTAAAACGGCCAAATCGGCAGTTCTCATAAATGGGGAGGGGGGAGACAAATCAACTCCAAGAGAGGACTCAAGCAGGGAGATCCTCTATCACTAATGCTCTTCATTTTAACTGTTGATGTGCTTGCTCAGATGCTTTTTAGTGGCCGTAGAAATGGTGTGTTCTCTCCTCTCCCTATTAGGGGCTCACTCGCAAATCTGTCGGTACTGCAATTCGCAGATGACACTCTGATCTTTTGCAATGGAGATGAACAAGAAATTCTTAACCTCAAAGTGGCACTGCAACTATTTGCAAACGTCTCTGGTCTGGCCATAAATTTCAACAAGTCCTCGATTATTTACTTTGGTAAGTCAAGAGCGAAGCTCCAGGCTTTTTCGACCATTCTGGAATGCAAGAAAGAATGCCTACCAATTAACTACCTAGGCATGCCCCTCTCTAGAGGGAAATTTAGCAAAAGCTATTGGCGACCACTCATCCTCAAGATTGAAAGACGGCTCTCAGTGTGGAAGGGGAAGATGTTATCTAGGGGTGGGAGGTTAGTACTTATCAACTCTATACTCAGTGCTTTGCCAGTCTACTTCGCTTCCTTCTTCAGACTACCCCATTGGGTAATCAAAAGAATTGATCAGATTCGCAGTAGATTTTTTTGGAGTGGCACAGACACTGATATGAGAGGAGTGGCATGTATGCGGTGGAGGAATATTTGCCAACCCAAGCAACAGAGAGGGCTTGGAATTCTTGACCTGAAAGTTTTTAATGAAGCCCTACTCATGAAAAGGTGGTGGAAGATTGTCTCTTCAGACATGCTCGCTAGCCAAACGTTATGGAGCTAATATTATAAAAGCAATTCTAACAGTTTGACATGCCCCTCAAATGCTTCAAACTTCTAGAAAGGGATTGTCAATCTCAATGAGCAATTCTTGTTGAATGTTAACTGGAAGCTAGGGAATGAAAACCAAATTAAATTCTGGACATCAAGATGGATCAATGGCAACAACATAACCTCCTTGTGTCCTACACTTGCTGCTGCAGCATGGAATCCGAAGGCGGATGTCCTCTCCCAAGGAGCTTAAATCAATAACACCTGGCACTGGTAACCAAGGCTTCACTTCATCTCTAACCCCATCATTCGTGAGGAGAAACAGAGACTGCTAGATCTGATTGCAGACTATCAACCTTCAAACTCAGGGGACCACCCTTCTTGGAGGCTCACACCCTCAGCAACCTTCACTGTCAAGTCAGCCTACAACTTCTTTATCATCTCTGGCCTCCGATCCCTTTATTTTGCAGCAACATGGACTTTCGCAGCTCCCCTGAAATGCAAGATTTTCATCTAAAAATTGAGTTGGAATAGACTCAACTCGAAGGATTTCCTTCGCTCCAGAGGCTAGTTAGGAGACACGACAGTTGAGACGACCTATCATATCTTCTTTGCATGCCCTATTGCTATTAACACTTGGACCTACTTCACTACACTCTTTCACATACACTCCTTGCCTGCTGACTTACATGAATGCTTTACTTCATGGTGCTTTGGGGCACAAGTACACAGACACGCCTGGCACCTACTCACAATCTCATTCTGCTGGAGTATCTGACTGGCTAGAAATGAGCGCATTTTTTCTTCTAAGATTTTCCAAGCAAGGGAAATTATTTCTATTGTAATCTTTTGATTTCGATCTTGGCTAGATGGAGTCGAGAGCAGCAAGAAGAAGGAGAAAATTATACGTGAGGTGCAGATGGCTGGTGCTCAAGATGTCCTCCTCAAACAGGCTCTCATCAGGATTGATCATGCAGATAGCGGAGAAGATAGCTGCTCGGGTTAAGCCCCCACATGTACTAGCACATTTTCTGTCTTTTGAAAGTTATTTTTGAGTACTGTAATGAACTTTAATTCAGCATAACTACTCTACTGTGCTTCATTTGGTGATCGAGGGTTCGGCAGAGGTTGTAAGCTGAACCAACTTGATTCTTGTGTATATGTACTTGTTTTTACTCCTATATTAATATATATTTTGTGAGGTAGGGACTTACCCTACCTTTAACCAGTCAAAAAAAAAAAAAAAAAATACTACTGTACTTCTTTCAAGGAAGTAAAAATGTTAGTTTCCGGTTATGGGCACATGACACGCTTAACCGTTAAGTATATTCTAGAAAATAAGTTAGTCATACTAATTGTATGTTAATTGTTGCGCTACCATCAGACCCTTTGCCAGCGGGCCCCGAGTTTACGGGGGACCGAGGTAAATTCCCGAAATAGGGCCCCCATACAATATTTATTAAAAAAAATTGATAAAAAATTTTTGGATTTTTTTGTTGTTGATACAATTCTTAAAAACAGGTATATGTGAAGAAATTGATGGAGTTTAAGGATTTGAGAAAAAATCTCCATAACCCAAGCTCAACTATAAGTCGGCTCAAGTATTAATTTTAAAAACAAAGTCCAAAAAATTAAATTTAGGGGCCCCAAAAAAATGTTACGCGCAAAATACGTATAAATACATATAAGGGAAAAAAATGGAACCCCTAAAATTGGAAAAAATTTGGGAGCCCAAGGCGAACCCCCCCCCCCCTCTACATCCATTGGAAACTAGAACACTTGTTTTCTGGTCCTTTTCGTGAGTCCAAAGAACAATTTGGGTCATTCTAATGTTTAGCTAGCATTTTTACATGCACAGCATGTTAGGAAATTAACGTCTTTAGGATCTTATTGAGTCTTCCACATGATCAATATAAACTGCTAAGCAAATAGTAGATCACACTAATCACACAAAGCACACAATATATGTTCCGGTTCGGACAAGTCCTAATCTGGGGGGGAACTGAGATATTATTCAACAAGAGAAGATACAAGAGTTACAACTCTCACCACGACAATCTCTCAAGCCTAGCTGGAAATGCTTGTTGTTTACAATGGAGAAATCTCTTACCTCTCAGATGAAGTATTCTCTTCTTCTATTCGGCACTCAATACAATCATAACGTTCTTTGGAACCGTTACATTGATTATATAGATATTTAGAGAAACCCTAGATTTAATCTTGATGCAATAGTCGTTCAATATTACTTGAAGAGATAACCATACAATGAGAGTGGTACGATCTAATTTGGAGAAGAAGTTGAGCTTTAAACAAATTCCCAAGACCAGCACCCGAACAAAAATAGCTGTGACGCGCGCGATCGATTGCCCAAAGTGCAGTCGACCGTATCTGACTTCAGTCAAACTCGAGAAGGTGTCGGTCGACCTCACAATCGATTGTGCAGTCGATTGCATAGTCGACCGACCTGCTTCTGATGCTGTTATTGCTTCTCATCTTCCATCCAATTCGCTGCTTCGATTCTTTTCTCGCATCACCGTCTTTTCTTTTATATTAAACAAGTATGCAAGACATAAACCCAACACTGCAATCTGTACAAATATAGCATTAAAAATCTTACTAACAAAATGAGCAATAATGCACTTACTGAAACGAAACAGGTAAAACAAGTTTTTAAGGAAATTTGAGCGACCTATTAACTATTGTCACGTCCCGCTTTCCAAAAATACGGAATACGAGTACATGACATTGGCCCAGCGAATGACTAACGTCACCCATAAGCTGTTTATCCGATCAACTCAATAATATAAACAATACAGAATAATTGCGTAGGCAATAATAATAATCTCATGAACAATAATACTTGAAATGAAGCGATAAAAATATCCAAATACAATAATAATCCAACGTCTGGAAGTAAATAACAATATTCGGGACATAAGCCCAATACAATGAAATAACAATAGTTCAATAAAACAATAAGCAATAAGAAAGCATTAAATCTTCAGAATCTTTGTTCTTCAATTCTAGCAGGCAATTCTCCATCAACACCTGTAAACACTTCATCTAAAAAAGGAGAAAAATTGTCCTACGAGCAAGTTATGGATATCAAGTAGAGAAAGCATGGAATAATGGTATAACAATGAATCAATGGATCAATAGGAATCAATAATCAATAACATGGTAATCAATACAACGGTGTAACAATGGTTCAATATCAATAATGAAAAAAAAAAGTTTCTCTCTAGATTTTCTAGAGAGAGAAGCTCCCTCAAATAAACCCAAAACCAAAAAACCCTAGATCTAGAGAAAATTTGGAAGGGGTGGCGGCCGGGTTCTCGCCACCCCCTCCCCGTTCGCTGTTCGTCACCCCTACCTCTCCGCCCTACACCCACCTCCACCTCCATCCGATCTGAGATCGTCTCCACCCATCTCCATCACTCACCTCCTCCATCCGATACGTTGCTCGCGGCGTCGCCAACCCCGAGATCTGAGAGCGTCTCCATCAACGCCCTTGATCGAAGGTCGTCTCCTTCAGCGCAGCCCTAGATCTGTGCCCAAGATCAGCGGTCGTCCCTTCATCGCTGCCACCAGAGCTTTCGGTGCTTGCGACCTCCTAGGGTGGGGTTAGCGACGCCATCCCCATATCCACCTGCGCTTGCCGGATCTGAGCGACAGCGGAGGAAGCTTCTTTTCGCTCCGTAGCTTCTTCGTCGGCCACCAGCTTGGCTGGCCTCCAACACGGCGACTACGGCTGCGCTCCTCCTTCAACGACGGCATCTTCGGGGTTGAGCCTCGTTCTGACCTACGTGGTGACGACACCCAGTTCTGTGACGTTTTTGGAGTTGGGGGTGTGTTTATTGGGGTTGGGGTTTGGGTTAGGTTGGGGTTGGTTGGCTTTGCTAAATGTTTGCCCGGTTGTTCTTCGCGCTTGCCACCATGTCCACACTCTTGGGGCCAATCACGACGATCTGCGGCTATGATTTGGTTTTTCAAGAGTTGGTAGTGCGTGTGAAGAAGCAGGGTGTGCTTGGCTGTGCCGTAGTGCGAGACGGCAGGGTGTTTTATTTGTTTGGGGGGTTGGTGGTGCTGTCTGAGTTGGGTGTGTCTAGGTGTGTAGTTTGCGATGTAGTACAGTTGTGGGGCTAGGGCCCGAAGACGGGTTCCCCCATGAGATGTGCTCACTCGCTACTCCTGTGCCCTACACCTTCTATCGACGCCGTCGTCTGCCTCACTTGTCTCAACTTTCGGGGTGTTTGTCTCAATTGTCGCAGAGCGGCTATGCGCGGAGCGACTATGTTGTGCCAGAGCATCCTCCCGCGCCTGTTGTCGTGAACGCCTTAGATCTGGGGCTCAAGTATGTGAGGTCGGTGGTTTGTTTGGGTGTCCAACGATGCCGCCTATAAGGCTATTGAGCTTCCTCCAGCTTAGGCCACTATCTCGTAACAGCGTCGCATCTTCCCTCGTTGGGAGTAAGAGGCGAGTTGAGTCTGTGTGGTGAGAAATCACCTGAGAGAGCAAGAGCGTGAGCGAGGTGAAGGTATCTTCTCCACAGCCCTCTCCTCGAGTATGGTTTTTGGCGGGGTGAGCGAGATAGTTGTTTGGTGAGAAATTGCCTGAGATAGCACAATCGTGAGAGATGTGAAGGTATCCTCTTCACGGCTACCTCTATGGTAGCGGCTGTGGGAGTTGTTCGCGAGTCTGTTGGATGAGTGGTGGAGTTGGTGGGAGGGTGCGGTTGTTGTGCAGGTGCCGTGGTGTCATAAGTCGGCCTGTGGGGCTTGGGCCCAAAGATGGGGTCCCCCAGCGAGGAGAAGGCAGGGAGCTGCGGGTGTTAAAATCCTGCCAGACTAGTTTCAGGTAAGTGTGCATGTGCCGTGGAGGCAATGTACGAAACTAAACTGACGTACATACAATTTTGCTGGACCGAACTTGTTTGTCGGCCCACCCTCCAAGGTTGTTAGAGGAATTTGTTGTTTGTACGGGTCATGTTGCTTCATGTATGTTTTTATTTCCTGTCAGTAGGTTTTAATCTGGCCCAGTTCTCTGAATTTGTATCAGCCCAGTTCTCTGAATTTGTATCATTAATTTCTTATTAATGAAACAGGGTGGCCATACTCCACCTTTTCCCTAAAAAAATAAAAATAAAAATGGTTCAATATCAGTAACACTTAGACAATAATGGATACAAATAAGAACAATGATGAACAATATGCAGTGTCGATGATGTGTCAATCCTTATGTCTATTAATCATTTTAATCCTAACTAATGCATGTGCTACTGCATCTCATACTACAGGTTCAATGTATACAATCAATTTCGTTTAGACCGAGTGGTGAATTCTATAGATCATGTGTCGGTACAGTAATCACTGATACGGTACAATATTGTTGTTCGATACATTAAGGTGATTCACTGATTCATTGATACATTGGTACATTGATACATTGGTACATTGATACATTGGTACATTGGTACACTGATATGATTCATTGCTGCAATACACGAGAGATTGGGGTGCCGTAGTCAGCGCTCCGCACTCAATCGATAAACACTGGCCGACACAGTCACTATATTATCCAGTACTCAAGTCATCCCCTTAAACCCCGGCTTATTAATAATTTTATTAATGCAACAGTACAATATGCAATCTAGACATTTAATGAACGATGGTAACAATAGGAAACAATGGGATGATAACATGGATAGGACGATTAGAATTGTGACAATAACTCATTGGTATCATGCAATGCAACATACATTCATTTATTCATGCAATAATACGATATAGGAATAATTAATCTATTAAAAATTGACATATAAAATTCTGGACAGCAAGCACAGTCTGTACAAAAATACAGTTTTCCGCTGACTCAGAAATCAAAAGTTGAATCCGTCAGAAAATCTGGAAACTAGACTTCTACACGGTTCCAACACATATTTAAAGTTCAAAATCCGACAACAGTAGCTAGGTCAAACACACTATTCTTTACAAGTTTTATGTTTTTTTTATAACGAGGATAGAATCGTTAGAATCCAGCCCAATATATATATGTATATATATATAAAAGGGGGATTACAACGAGATACAATTTTACCAGAAGTAAAACTATAAACATACAACAAAGCCACACACTAGCAATGGAGTTCATTGCCACGAGAGAACAATGCAAAACAATACAGATAACGATGCTAGGCACCGAACGTGGCGACTAGGACCAAGACGCAGACAATCTCAACTCCGACCACCTCAGACAGTGGGCGAACGAATGTCAGCGCTTCACCTGAACAAGGCAGCGCTGGGAATCTCCATCAGCATCAAGGAAACACCAAGCCGAAGCAACAAGAACACCGAGGCATATTCCTGCCAACAATAGGAAGAAACAGGCAACCGAACTGGCAACACTTGAAAAAAAAAACCAAAGACGTGCATAGCCATGCTGGGAGAAAACAGACGACAGCATGAAGATGAAGCTAGTGAGCGAGCCCAAAGCAAGCTCAGGGCAACCGCAGCGCAGGGTCCGCCACTAGAAAAAGGGCTCCACAGAAACCAAAGCAATACACTGGGAAAGCACAATCGAAAAGAATCGTCCGAAAGGAATAGCTGAACCATAGAAGCTCCGGAAGAGCGGTAAACCAAGGAAAGCCACCAAGGGAAGAGAGAACCGCCTATCAAGAGCAAGAGCAGTAACAACCCAACTCTAAAAATCATAGAGCACCACACAAAGAATAGTTAAAACAAGAGAAGCAAAAACATTCATCACAGCCAACCAACGGAGCTCTGGCAGGGAACAGTCTCAAAGTCCAACAACACGAGCACACAGCAAACATAAGGCAAAACCACAACAAGCACCAAAAAAGCTCATTAACCAGTTAAGGGCGACCAACCAAGAAACAAATAAAGTAAACCAGCACAGCCGAGAAAGCGAGATACCAGCCCGAGCACAGGGGCACCGATCCAGCGAAGGTCGGGAGGCCAACTGAGATGGAGTAAAAGAACAGATACCTGCACAACAGAGCTGCAAAAAAGAGTAACTGCCTAAAAAGAGCAAGCGCAATAATAATACAACTCTTAAAAAACAACGAGCTCCACCCATAGAATCGTTAAAACATGACAGATGGATAAGAACGGAGCTCTGTCGTGAGCTGCAGACATCGTCCAACCCAATAGCCCCATCAAAACTAAACCACACCAGTCTCAAGATGAAATCACAAACAACACAGACTAAGAGAGCATCACCACAGCAAGCAAAAACAAAATGAGGGCAAAAAGATTGGGCAGATACCAGCTATTAAGCCCTAGAACAAAATAAAGTTAACGGCCTATACTAGGGCCGTAAAAAGATTAAAGACCAACTAGTCAAGAACTGCCGAGCCTGGTGATTAACAAGATCATGAAACAAATAGGAAAAGCACTAGCAACCATAAGAACTAACTTAACTAGTCCATACCAGTAGTGAAGCGCTATGCCAGTCGAAGCACAGTAGCATCGAATCAAAAAGTGGATCAAGGGCCTCCTGAGATGGGGGAAAGGAACGGTAGCCTGCACTTAAGATTTGCAATGAAGATGAGAAATAGGAAATAAATTAGAACAGAATAATGCTAATTGGAGTTAGTGTAAGTAGAACGATAGATGAGGATCGCCTCATCTAGACGATCCAGATGCAAGGTTGCCACTTTATCATGTGTTAAAGTGGAAGACCAGAATTTGGATATAAATAAAAATTCATCAACCAGGGAATCAATCGTGGAGACGAAGTGATTGAAAATACGTTTGTTCCTTTCCGACCATATCACCCAAATAATGACCATAATAGAGAGGAATCAAGATTTACGAAACTCTTTCCTAAGCAATTGAGACATCCAGCAGGTCGAAAAAACGTTGGGGATAGAAGGCGCTTGCCAAGCAAGAACAGTAATCGTCCACAATGGTTGAATAAAACTGCACTGGAGAACCAAATGATCGGCATCCTCATGCTCGGCTGAACACAATGAACAAAACTAGCCTAAAGCCAGGTTCATTTTGTTAAGGATCTCTACGGTGAGAAGTTTGTTGTTAAGAGCAAGCCATGTGAGAATTTTGGATTTCAGTGGGGCGCAACTACTCCATAAAGGTTTTAATACATGCAAGGTTGCCACTTTATCATGTGTTAAAGTGGAAGACCAGAATTTGGAGATAAATAAAAATTCATCAACCAGGGAATCAATCATGGAGACGGAGTGATTGAAAATACGTTTGTTCCTTTCCGACCATATCACCCAAATAATGACCATAATAGAGAGGAACCAAGATTTACGAAACTCTTTCCTAAGCGATTGAGACATCCAGCAGGTTGAAAAAACGTTGGGGATAGAAGGCGCTTGCCAAGCAAGAACAGTAATCGTCCACAATGGTTGAATAAAACTGCACTGGAGAAACAAATGATCGACATCCTCATGCTCGGCTGAACACAATGAACAAAACTGGCCTAAAGCCAGGTTCATTTTGTTAAGGATCTCTACGGTGAGAAGTTTGTTGTTAGGAGCAAGCCATGTGAGAATTTTGGATTTCAGTGGGGCGCAACTACTCCATAAAGGTTTAGCAAGCTGGGAGTAGGTACCCCCGAAATTAAGGAAATTGTAGAAAGATTTAACCAAATATTCGTCCGATCTGGTCCATCTCCATTTGAAATGATCTGAGATATGCCAGGAATAAAGGTTGAGGTTGGTGAAAAGCTCGTTAAGCTCAATTTCAAGATGCGAAGGCAGAGCACTAAGGAAAGGTATAGACCAGAACTTTTGGTTATTGATGATAGTAATATAATCTGCCACTGGCGGAAGGGTTGGAGGCCAATTGGTAGAGGGAGGGGAAGGCCAATACCAGCTTAATATTACCGAACCATAAATCGTCCCAGAACTTGGTCTTAGCACCATTGGTGCAAATGTGGGATATGCCACAACGGAAAGGGTTGGCCGCTTTCCAGGCCCCTTTCCAAAAAGGAGAGGTTTTACAGGAAAGAGAGGGGAAGAATTCCCAAATTTTACGCCAGGAGAAACATTTAATAGTGATAAGGCGAGCCCAAGGTAATTCATCTTTTATCAGAATTCTCCATAACCATTTACCCAGAAGGGCTAAGTTCTGGTGCCTGAGGTTAATAACCCCTAAGCCACATGCTGCCTTGGAGGTGCAGATCCTCTTCCAGTTGCAAAGATGGGTGCTAGTTTTATAAGAGCCAACACCAGACCAGAAGAAATTCCTACTCATCTGGTCAATCCTCTTAATCACCCAAGAAGGGATGTAAAAGAAGGACATCATATATAAGGGGTTAGAAGATAGGACGGAGTTGACCAGAACTAGTCTGCCTCCGCGAGATAGGTGCTTTCCAGACAAAACGTTGAGTCTAAATTCAACTTTTTCAATCATAGGCATCCAATCCGAGTTATGAAGCTTCCCCCATCGCAAGAAAATACCAAGATATTGAATGAGAAAGGAGGCAGAGGCACAGTTAAAGAAATGGGCAATTTCCACTTGTCGGTTGATAGATCCTCCAAGCCAAAGAACCGACGATTTTTGAAAGTTAATGAATAACCCAAAATCGCTTTCGAAAATATAGAGAAGTAACTTCAAATTCCGTAAGGTGCTCCCATTGGGTTTCGCAAAGATGATAGTATCATCGGTGTATTGGAGGTTCAGCACTCCTCGAAAACTATGAGAACCCCCAAGACCTTCGATGACACCAGCATCCCAAGCATTACAGAGCAACTTACTGAACACATCGGCGACTAGAGAAAATAAACGAGAGGAGATAGGGTCACCCTGGCGAAGGCCACGCTTACACTTGAATTTGTGACCTTCCGAACCGTTAATGAATATGGACGAGGTACCGGCGAAGGGGCTGGATTTAATCCAGGCGATCCATTTAGGACCTAAACCACGATTAAGTAGAATATCGAAAAGGAAATCCCAACTAACATTGTCATATGCTTTTTGAAAGTCTAATTTTAACAGGATACCCTCGGAATTGGATCTATGGCAATCGGTGATAATTTCTTGGGCCGATGCCACCCTATCCAGGATAAAGCGATCTTTAATAAAGCCCGATTGAGCAGAATCGATCAAAGGAGAGATAATCACGCTGAGAGGGGTCGAAAGAACTTTCATTATGTTCTTGAAGGTAGTATTGATGAGGCTAATCGGCCTAAAGTTGGATGCCGAGTTGGCTCCCATGATCTTGGGAATGAGAACGATATGTGCGTAATTTATACGGTCAAAAGAGAATGACTCTTGGTGAAGATCAGAGAACATTTTGAATAAATCGTCTTTTAGACAATCCCAAAATCTTTGAAAAAAAGGCCGGGAAGCCATCCGGCCCCGGAGCAGAATCACTTTTTAAAGAAAAAACAGCGCACTTAATCTTTTCTAAAGAAAAAGGTTCTTCCAGGTTGGACAGGTCATGAGACTGTTGACCATACAATTGGTTCCAGTATAGATGAAAGAAACGATGTTTATGAGATCCCAACAGATCTTTAAAGAAACGAAGGAAAGTGGCATGGATATCAGACTTAGTGGTTAATTCATGGCCGTTGTCGATAATAGAGGTAATATGATTGCACCACAGACGATGCGATGCAAAATTGTGAAAAAAGGAGGTGTTGTCATTACCCTCCTTGAGCCAACGAAACATAGCCCTCTGAGCCCATTTAATGTGTTCATTGTGAAGAATGGAAGCGTACTCTCTCTTACAAGAGGCACGTTCCGAACGAAGGGATTCCGAGATAAGACCAAGCTCCTCAAGTCTATCAATAGATTCAATGGAAGAAAGGAAGACATTTTTAAGGAAATTTGCGTTAGCAAATCTCTCTTTACTCCATATTTTACAACCGTATTTGATAGCGTGAAGCTTGAGAAGGATGCGACCTAGACCGGATGATCCCGTGATAGAGGAAAGGCACTCAGTGATGAGATTGACGAAAATTTGGTCTTGCAACTAGAATTTTTCAAAACGGAATTTGAAAGGTCTGGTAAAATTATAGTGAGAGCATAAAGAGATAGGCGCGTGGTCCGAAGACGAATTGGGCATGGCCGATACAAAAGAGTTGTGGAAAAAGTTGATCCACTCAAACGAAACAAGAAAGTGATCGAGCTTAGCTATAGTTGGCGACAACCTCATATTGGACCAAGTGAAGGACCAGCCATTGAGAGGAACCTCAGTCAGATGGAGGGAGCGAATACAGTCGTTAAAACGAAAGAAATCTAAAGTGTGCGCAGCGATGCCCGATCTTTCAAAGGTGAATCTGGTGACATTAAAATCACCACAGAAAAAACAGAAGCCCTGAATGTTGTTATGGAAGGGGAAAATTTTGTTCCAAAATTCATTGCGCCGTTCCGCAATGGACGGTCCGTAAACCGAAACCACTGTGAGGTCACGATTGAATTCGGCCCAGTGGAGTCGAACAATAAGAAAGAAAGTTAGTCTACGAATTGAAATGAGGGAGAATCTGGAATCTTTAATGCCAAAGAGGAACCCTCCTCTAGATCCGATAGCATCAACAGAGATCCAATTTGAGATTAATGATCCACCGATCGAACGTAAGATGGAAGGGGACCTAGACTCAAGTTTTGATTCTTGAATGGAAATCAAATCACAATGGGATGAAGCAATCAATTGAAATACTGCTTGTTGCTTGGTCACACACCGAAGACTCCGAATATTCCATGATATGCTAATCATTAAAAACAATAGCCTCAAAAGCTCTAGAAATTTTGCATCGGCGAATCGACTCAAAGTTAGAAGCTCGACATCTTGTTATTTTAATTTTTAGAATCTACAAAAACTCATTATTAAATTCATTAAAAATACTTATTAGATTCATAAACATGTAAATTAAGAATCTAAAAATTTTCAGGGCAAAATTTTATCATTTGATCAGTATTTTTACTGTTTAAACATGAAAGATACAAAAATCTGAAAATCTGAAAGTAAAAACACAGCTGTAGTAAAATGGTCATAACTTTTGCTACAAAACTCGGAATTCAAAAATTCAAGATGTTCTGGAAACTAGAAAGAATAGGCTGAAACTCTTGTTCAGAAAGTAATTCATTTTAAGATCGTTTACTGGTTCAAAAACAGCAGTCAACATACAAGTCAGCAAGCAATATACAGGTTTTATGGTGTTTTTCCATGAAAATAAATTAATTAAACATGATGGGTATCGATTCTTTAGTCAATAAATTATATAATCAGCATGATGGGTGTCAAAACATGATAAATGAAATTAGAACACGCTCATACATCAATTTATCATCAATCAATCACCAATCAATCAAACAACATACAACCTAGCAATTATCTCTATAATAATTTATTTGTGTGACGATTATATAAACAACCCTATTATCAATTCTACATGCACTCATGAAAGAACCAAACTTTAGAGTCAAAAGTGGCACGATGTCAATAATATTGGGGTTAGCTCGTGTAAGCCCCCAATAGACCCAACGAAGAGATGAACAATGGATAATACGATAAACAAAGGATCTACTCAATGAAACTTGAATTTGATACAATTAGCAATTCAAGAGGACGGTGACTTTCCTGTTAGACGATGAAAACGAATACCAAGAATAACGGGATAAGAATCCCGAAGCAACGAACTCACGAACACACGAACTAGCACGTGCAATATACGTGTACCAATCAATCAAGCACACAAAGAGACGAGCACTGCAACTACAGTGGGGGAGAGAGCAACTGCAGCAAGGGTGGCGACGTCCCTGGCAGCTAGTGGGGCGGCGATGCAAGGCAGGGTGGCGGCGTGCGGGGTGGCATTGTCGGAGGGCGGGAGTGGCTGGGGAAGATGTACAGTAAAAGGGGATATGGGTTTGGGCGGGAACTCCAATCAGGGAGAGAGAAACGGGAGGAGAGAGAGAGGAAAGAGAATAAGCGGCTAGGACTTCAAAATTGTGCAATTTTTAGGGTTTGCATTAGGGTTGTATTTATAGGGTACAATTAGGGTACTGGTCTGGTGAATTTGGGTCCAATAATAGCGGATTTGGGTCAAGAACAATTGGAATTGGGTTTTAGGGTTCAATAAGGGATAGATCCAAATCAATAGGGTTCAAATAAAAATAACCACAATTAAATAAAAGATAATAGAATCAACAAGAATGGCCCGATCAAGAAGAACGAAGAATTTCATGAACAAATTCAATCAAAAATAAAATAATCAAGAAAGAAAAATAGGGTATTTAAAATATTCACATATACACGTATATATACATTAAGTCAACTAGTGAATTGCATATAAATTGAGCATGCTCGGGCTTAAAACAAAATAATAATAATAATAATAATAATGATAATAATAGTGATAAAACAACAACAACAACAACAACAACAACAACAACACAATCAAAAATAAAATAATCAAGAAAGAAAAATAGGGTATTTAAAATATTCACATATACACATATATATACATTAAGTCAACTAGTGAATTGCATATAAATTGAGCATGCTCGGGCTTAAAACAAAATAATAATAATAATAATAATAATGATAATAATAGTGATAAAACAACAACAACAACAACAACAACAACAACAACAACAACAACAAGAATAATGATGATGATGATGATGATATGCATCAAAGTAGGATTTGAGTTTAACAATTTATTAAAATCTGAAAATTAATAATATGAATAGATCAATTAGGGATGGAAAACAAGTTCAAAAATAACATTTTTCAAAATAAATAAAATCTCGATTAGAAAACACTTTAATACAAGATCCGAAATGAATTTAGCACAAAATAAATTTATAAAAATCAAATTATAGAAAATACATAGAAAATACTTATTATCGGAAATGGGGGTTACAACTATGAACATTAGAAGTATATGTAAATGAAAACAGTTGGCATATTGTTGATGAAGGGGGTAAAAATCGTTGCTAATCAAAGCTGCCCATTCTCGCACGAATCTCGGAGTCCCTAAGGGCAAGGTGGTCATTTCACAATGGCTATATGCCCATGATCCAAACATGGGCCAACCGCAGGTCCATCACTCCAGCACAGTCCACGAGTTGGGGCTCCCAGCTGTCCAATCAGAAGGGATTAACCAACCAATTAAGGATGGTAATCAAATCCCTGAGATTATGGGGATATTAACTGCTTGGATCTCTTAATTCAAGGGATCCTTCAAATCAGTTAAGAGAATCGTCCCCTATCCGCTCATGCTCAAGCTTATAAATACGACCCCTCCTCTTTTACCAGGTGATCAAACTTTTGCCCACAAAGCCCAGTTTATTATTTCTGTTCACTAACTTGATCATCGAAGAGTCTGTCGCAAAGATCACCCACGATATTTCAGACTGTCCTTGAAGGTTTTCGGCACGACATCAACCTACGCAACCACCACAACCTCCACTTACATCCACCAATACTAGCTTCTCATCTACGCCTGATCAACGGCTGATATCTAATCTTTTCACTTTAATCCAAGAACTCGTCATTTGTTGCTCCCACACCAAAAAAAGCAGCATCGATCGAGTACATTGTTTTCATTAAGCATATCCTCCATAGTTCAATTTTTTGTAAAGATATATTTTCAGTTAAAAAATAAAAATAAAAATGCAACATATCTGACTTCACAATTTTTTTGGACTTCACAAATTTTTTGGCATTCGGGCGTATCTGATCTGACTTAATCTTCAGTATAACTTATCTACACAGCAATTAGCATTCAATCTGGAACCTATTTACAATCATATATACAGAATATCAACAAACGTATTCTTTTTTATACATAACTCAACAATTGTCCAACTATCCTAACAAAATTCACATCATTTATAGTTTTATATCCCAATTATCCTCAGGCCAAATCTCTAAAATCTCCACGTCTTCAGACCCAATTAACCAGCATATCTGACTTCACATCATTTCTAGTTTATCAGTTTTATATCCCAAATCTCTAATATCGTTAGAGGAGTAGCCCATTTCTGGCATATTGATTGTTTAAGGTCTAAAGATATGGAACATACTAGAAATCTGAAAGTACTTCACAATCATGTCTTCATAAACAAAATTCATCACATTTTCCAGTCTCTCTTAGAATGTGATTAGTTCTACATATGAATTATTGAAAAACCAACCAGCAAGAAGAGAGTTTCTTTACCATTTCGATTCACACCACGTTGCACTCCATACGAACTGAATGAAGCGTAAACTTCTTAAAGAGAAGAACAATGAAGAATAGAGCATAGATAGAGAAGAAGATGCATCAATTTATAGGTGAATGAATGCACGTGCGTAAGAGAGCCTTCTAGCTTGCTTTCTTACCAAGCTAAGGATGGGGATATTATCTATACCCTTTTAGTTCTCAAAATTTTTCCAATGTGAGACTAATATTTCTCAACCCACTTTCTTCCATCAAGTAGCTCACTTAGGAAGACAATTTCTCATTTACCTCATAACTATTTTGAACAAGTAAATATACTATTTTAATGTACTCATGAAGGAAAACAAAAATTCAAGAAGATCTCTCACTAATATATAGTGGATCTTAAAACCTGTAAAAGTGTGAAGAAACATTTCCTCCCTCCTCTCTCTCCTCCCCGAAAATTCGGAAGGCGATTTTGAAAACCCAAAATCTCAGATCCCCAATTTCCGGAATCTCCTCTCTCCTCCCTCCTCCCTCCTCCAACCACCTTCTCCTCCTCCACCTCTGGTAGCCCCCACCTCCTCCGGCCCTCCCTTCTCCTCCCCACTTCAACCTATCCTCCTCCACCTCCGGGCCCCATCTCCTCCCGCCCACCTCCTCCTTTTCCCTCTTCCTCCCTCATCCAAACCACATCCCCCCACCAACCCCCGGTCGGACCTCATCCTCACTCACTGAGCATCCGCTGAGAGTTAATTTGGGGAGGGGAGGTGGACGGTGACTCATTCCCCTCCCTTCCCCCACCAAAATATCTCCCTAATATCCAAATGTCTGTTTCCCTAAAATTCAAATTTCTTTTTCCCTAATATCCAAATTACAACCAACTTACAATTAGCAATAAAATATACTCTAGTTGGTGGGGCGATGGTGGTTCAACAATTTTATAGTTTGGGCTCTACTTTGTCCTATTCAGGTCAAAGTGAGGGGTGCATACGGTCTCTCTCATGTCAGGGAGCTTGGAGGGGGTGGTGCCATTTGTTGAGTAGTTAGAGGAGAGAACAACCTTCGTTGCGAGGTGCCAGTGAGAGTCAACGAGAGTCAAGCGAGGGAATGAGAGCCAGGACTCAATCTGTACATGAAGTTGTCAGATTGGTGAAGTACCTGCGGTCTCTCATATGGTGCTTGAAGTTAACGCATGAGTCACTGATGTGGGCGACGGAGGTGTCTGTGCGAGTAGTTAGGGGAGAGGACAGCATTCGTTGCGAAGTGCCAGTGAAAGTCAACGAGGGGCCAAGCGAGGGGATGAGAACCAGGATTCAATCTGTACAGGGAGTTATCAGATTGGTGGAGTGCATGCGGTCTCTCATATGGAGCTTGAAGTTGAGATATGAGTCACTAATGGGGGCGACGGAAGTGTCCGTGCGAATGATGGAACGGATAAACGGTGTATAAGCGAGAGACTGAGAGAGAGAATGAGCTCAAATTGACACGAAAAATTGACTTGAACGAGATCGGCCGATCAGTAGGATTAGATTTCGTTGTATTTTTGTTTGTTTGTTGTGGTGTATGAGTTCCAGGGCCTAGCATGTTGGGATCTGAACTTCATAAGCTTTATTTTTTGTTGCATGTTTTGTTGAAGTCTTTTTAATGAAACGTGAGGGTATTCAACCCACCGTATAACGATAAAAAAAATATAGTGGATCTTATTCAAAAATTGTCTCAAAACTAGTTCATAAAATGATGTTAAAACACTCATAGTCTAACATGTCCTACATATTCATTCCCATTCATCCAACTGTACCTCCCATAACCCTCTTGTTGGGTAGCACCCACTCACCGTCATAGTAATCCCCATTAGGGTGCAGCTTCTTTCCTTGGCCTTACTTGAGGTTCATGGACCAAGTGCCGGATTAGGTGGCACCTTTGGGGGAAGTGTAGTTACCAACACCATCCACGAAGCCATCGATGAAATGGCTTTCATAGGTGGCACCAGAAGGCCACGAGATCTTGCCTTCGCCCGAGGGCTTGCCATGGCTCCACTGGCCTTCGTATAAGGAACCATCAATCCAGAGGTATTTTTCGAAGCCGTGAGGAATATAGTGGGACCATTGTCCGGCGTATGTTGGATTTTATGTCTTACATACTTGTTCAGTGTGAAGAGAAGATAGTGATACAAGTAGAGGGTTTGGACCGAAGGATCAAAGAGAAGGAAAAACAGTCAGCAACAGTAGCAACCAACAGAGAAAGGAACAGTCGACTGTGCGGTCGACTGTCACCTTCTCGGGTCGATGGTCTGGGAGTTGTGGTTGACCACAACTATGTGCGGTCTACCGTCCGCGGCGCTGATGGAATTTTCGGGTGCGAGTTTGTTGAATCGATTGAAGCCCACTTCGTCTTCTAATTAGATCATACGGCTCTAATTGTATGTTTATCTCTTCAGTATACATCGAATGGTTATTATATCAAGATATCTAAACTAGGATTTCTCTAGATCTATATAAACAATTGTAACGGCTCATAGAATGATATGATTATATTGAATGCCGAATAGAAGAATAGAGTACTTCATCTGAGAGGGTGATAGAGTTTCTCCATTGTAAACCACAACCAAGTTCCAGTTAGGCTTGAGAGAGGATCGTAGTGAGAATTATAATATTCTTGTATCTTCTCTAGTTGAAATAACATCTCGGTTCTTCCTCCCCCGAATTAAGGATAAAGTCTCAACCGGGACAATTCTTGTGTGCTTTGTGTGATTGGTGTGATCTAGTTTTGCTTGGTGGTTTGCATTGATTGTGTCAAAGACTTAACAAGATCCTCAAATTCCTAAAAAGTGCTATCAGAGCAATCAGGTTTGTGGGTTTGTTCGAAGTCCTTGGAGGAGATGGCAGATCAAAAGATGAAGATCAAGCGGTTTGACGATAAGATCAACTTCAATCTATGGAAGGTGGACATGTATGATGTGTTGGTTCAGAATGACTTGCACCTTGCCCTAGAAGAGAAGATGTCAACCGACATGAAGCTGGAGAAGTGGGATGAGATTTGCTTGAAGGCCTTCAATTTAATCAGGTTGCAATTGGTAGACTTAGTCAAGTGTAATAGTCTTGAGGAGAAAAGTGCAGCGAGTCTATGAGCGAGACTAAAATCTGACTACTCGGGGTCGTCGTTGCTAGATCGGATGTATTGGAAGAGGAAGCTATTTAGGTTCTCAATAAAGGAAGGTATCCAACTTCAAGATCATATTGTGGAGTTCAATAAGGTAATATCTGAACTGAAGGCGATTAACGCTGATGATCTTAACGAAGAGGATAAAGCTTTCAACTTAATTTATTCACTGCCAACTTCTTATGATCACTTGATAACTACCATGCTACATGGAAATTCAGCCAAGGAGACACTTACAATATCGGGGGTGATTAAGGGTCTGAAGGAAGATGAATTAAGAAAGGAGACTCATAAAGGAGGGTCTATTTCTACAGGGTATTTTGCGGTGGATGGTGATACTTCAATTGGAAGGAATGCGGCACACAAGGGTAAGATTCGTTGTCATTACTGTAAAGAAATTGGGCATTACAAGAGAGACTGTCGTAAGTGATTGAGTCAGAAGAGTGCCACTAAAGGATGTGATCAAGCCAATATAGTCAGCACAACTGATTCAGGTAAATCAGGTGAATCTGATAACTTTGACATATATCTTCTTGTTTCAAGTTCTTCAGATGTGGATTCAAGTTGGAATCTTGAATCGGAAAGTTCTTCTCATATTTGCCCCGAGAGGGAGATGTTTTCTACGTACAATTTGTCAGCAAGCCGTAGTGTGAGAATGGCTAGAGGTGAGATTTGTGAAGTAGTGGGTGAGGGAACAGTTAAATTGGAGATGCCAGATGGTAAAGAGTTCATATTAGAAGAGGTCATGCATATTCATCCGATACTGCAGAATCTGATATCCTTAGGGACTCTTGATGCTCGTAGCTGCAGGTACACAGCTCGAGGTGGAGTTTTGACAGTTTGGCAGAGTCGTCGTAAGGTAATAAAAGGTAAGAGGGCGATTAGGCAGAGTCATCACAACCTCTACCAACTTTGTTGGAGCAGAAAAAGTCGGCCGAGTGTATGGAAGCACATTGTTCCTAAACCATCATCTAGTAAGTCGTCACTAGAATTACCGAAACAAGACTGCAACGTTCGAATACCGTTGGAAGGTGGAGAAAGCCTTGATGTAGGTGGAGTTCGTGTGGAGGGTGGCACCTCCATGATTACATCTACAGGGGTGTGCCCTTGAGGGGGGCATACAGTTGAAGGAAACCAGGTGGAGGTTTGTTCAACTAGCAGGAGAAGCCATAGAAACGTGTTATTTACAAAGCGGAGAAAAAATGTCTAGAAGAGTTTTAAATCACACAGGTATGGATTCATGCGTATGCAATCCAAGGTGGAGATTGTTGGGTTTTATGTCTTGCATACTTGTTCGGTGTGAAGAGAAGATAGTGATACAAGTAGAGGGTTCGGAGCGAAGGATCAAAGAGAAGGAAAAACAGTCAGCAGCAGCAGCAACCAACAGAGAAATGAACAGTCGACTATGCGGTCGACTGTCACCTTCTCGGGTTGATGGTCTGGGAGTTGCGGTCGACCACAACTACCATCTGCGGCGCTGATGGAATTTTTGGGTACGAGTTTGTTGATTTGATTGAAGTCCACTTTGTCTTCTAATTAGATCGTACGGCTCTAATTGTATGTTTATTTCTTCAGTATACATCGGATGGCTATTGTATCAAGATATCTAAACTAGGGTTTCTCTAGATCTATATAAACAATTGTAACGGCTCATAGAACGATATAATTCTATTGAGTGCCAAATAGAAGAATAGAGTACTTCATCTGAAAGGATGAGAGAGTTTCTCCATTGTAAACAGCAACCAAGTTCCAGTTAGGCTTGAGAGTTGATCGTGGTGAGAATTGTAATATTCTTATATCTTCTCTAGTTGAAATAATATCTCGGTGCTTCCTTCCCCAGATTAAGGCGAAAGCCTCAACCGGAACAATTCTTGTGTGTTTGGTGTGATTGGTGTGATCCAGTTAACTTGGTGGTTTGCATTGATTGTGTCAAAGACTTAACAAGATCCTCAAATTCCCAATACCGTACAAGTCACCGTTGGGGAGGTGTTTCTCGACAAGGGTTAATCCTTCGTGTTCATTGTCAACAGAGGTCATTTTGCATTCTATAGGTGAATTAATGAACAATAGCAACCTTACATATTTCATCATTTTCAATTTATTTTGTTCTTGGTGCCAATGGGCACTGTGCATATTGATTGGTTCGCAATGATGAAAGTTTCATCAATTTTTTTTCTTATTTTCTGAAAATGGTTTTGGGTTGGTGAGGAGAGAGAAATTAGCCATTTGGAGGTTGGATATGGTTTGCTATTATTTCTCCTACAATGGCTACCAACCGCGAACATATGGAAGGAGGGAAAACCGCAGGCATCTTAGTTTCTGGGTTCAAATAATAATAATGCCAACGTAAATATAAATAAACAAACACATTAATAGACTTGCATCTAAGACCAATGAGTGGGGAATTTAATCAAACAGATCACAGGCATCTGATTAATACCACTTAATTCAAATAGGATTCACACAGATATTGAAGGGAGGTGGAAGAAATGAGATTGGCGTACCTTTTACATAGAAGGGTCTACGTTGATGGAATACCCTTTTGATCCATGCATTGCTCACCTGCAACTTTTTTTCTCTTTCTTTCCTTTTTTTTCTTCATTTGGTTGAGCACGAATGAACATTTTCTGAAATTAGCGGAGGGAGAATTTAAACCGGGCTCTGTACTTCAGACCTCCTGCTCAGTTATAACTTCGAGCATTCACACTCTGTTTAATATTTTGCTATAATTTCCATTTTATGAGAAACAGTTCTGCACTTCGTTTGGTCAAATTTTAAGAAAATAAGAACAATAGCTTCTCATATTTGAGAAATATTTTGAAAATTCTCAAAATATAAGGGACGGAACATGTTACTCTGTTTTTATGTATAGAATTTTTTTAATAGGACGGACGAAACAACTTGTTTCGTCCAATGGGTTTTTGGGTTTTTTTAACGATCGGACGGTACATATTGTACCGTCAAAAAAAAAATATTTAAAGAGGCATCAGACGAAACTGTTAGTGAATAATCTAGACTAGCTCCTAGTTTACCTATTCTTTAGGAAGCTACCTGGTCTTGTGCATATGTGTGTGGCCAGGAGAATTTTACTCCTCAATTTATGATGCCCACCGTTCAGTTTTGTACCTATTTAAAGGCTTTCTTGTATGAACATTAGAAATCAATAATAAGAGTACATTTCCTCTTCTCTTTAATTACTGTCTTCTTCCACCGGGTGTTACAACAAGGAGCTTCTAGCTAAACATTTGGTATCAGAGCCAAGTACCTCCGGCTCGACAAGATGTCAATCGTGGAGCACTCGTCGGCGCCAACAACAAAGGAGGGGAGCATAACCTTGCACTACCCGATGCTGACGTCTTGCAACTACTCCACTTGGGCGATCAAGATGGAGGTTTTCATGGAAGCTCAAGGCGTCTGGGACGCCATTGAACCCACGGCCGGGGTAGTCGTAGAAAAGAAGAAAGACAAGATGGCATTGGCGTGCATTTTTCAAGCTGTCCCCGAGGAGATCCTACTCCAGCTGGCCAAGCACAAAACGGCTAAGGAAGCTTGGAAAAGTCTGAAGACAAGGTACTTAGGCGCTGATCGGGTGAAGAAGGCAAGGATTCAAACCTTGAAGAGTGAGTTCGAGGCTCTTCGTATGAAGGAGACAGACTCCATCGATGAGTTTGCGAGGAAATTGATGACCCTCGCAAACAAGATTCGTAGATTGGGAGACGAGATGGAGGACGTCGTCATCGTCAAGAAGCTACTCGTCTTCGTCCCAGATAAGTACCTGCAGGTCATTGCTGTGATCGAGCAGTTTACGGATGTGGAGACCATGCCGGTCGAGGAAGCGATCGGTCGCCTCAAAGCGTATGAAGAACGCATATGCGGTCGAGGCGAGAGCAACAGCGAACAACTTCTGCTTACTCACGCTGAGTGGCAGGCGCGGTTGAAGAAAGGCGGCGCTGATTCACCGTCGAGAGGAAAGGGACACTCTAGCGATGACCGGGGTCGTGGCAAGCCCCGTGGTCGTGGTCGCGAGCGCGGCAGGGGTGGCCGTGGCGGCCAAATAGCGCAACACCAGGAGGATGAGGGGACTCGCGGTTCAGGCTCCAACCGCGACAAATCAAAAATCAAGTGCTTCAATTGTCAAAACTAAGGGCACTATGCGTTGGAGTGTCGCAACCAACGTCGTGATGAGGAGGTGAACCTCTCACAAGCGCAATACGAGGAGACCGCATTGATGCTAGGAGAAATTCAGGAGGAGACGCCTGATCTCGTCATGCTCAATGAAAAGAAGATAGTACCAGACTTGCGCAGGGCTGAAGAAGCGCAGGCCGACACCGACGTGTGGTACCTTGACAACGGTGCTAGCAACCACATGACGGGCCACCGAGGAAAGTTCATGGACCTTGATCAGAACATCACCAGCAATGTCAAGTTCGGCGACGGCTCAACCGTGCAGATTGAGGGCAAGGGATCAATCCTGTTCCAATGCAAGAACGGCGAACAACGTCTTCTATCGGAGGTATACTTCATTCCAAGTTTAAGAAGTAATATATTGAGCCTTGGTCAATTAACAGAAGATGGAAGCAAGGTGGAGATTGCCGGCTCCTACTTGAGGGTGTTCGACAGGAACGGTACCCTACTGATGAAGGTAAGGAGATCACCTAACCGCCTGTACAAGATAGCTCTTGAATCTTGCGGGCCGATATGTCTGATGGCCAAAGTACAAGACCCAGCCTGGTTGTGGCATGCAAGGCTCGGGCACGTGAATTTCTTCGCGCTCAAGATTATGACAGAAAAGGGAATGGCCACCGGGCTGCCGAAGATTTCTCACCCAAACCAGATCTGTGAAGGGTGCCTCATCGCCAAACAAGCACGACTACCGTTCCCTCAGCAGGCTAGCTTCAGAGCTGAAAAGACACTACAACTTGTGTACGCTGACATATGTAGCCCGATTACACCCGCTACACTTGCAGGTAACAAGTACTTTCTTCTACTTGTTGATGACTTCAGTCGCATGATGTGGGTGTATATGCTCAAAGAAAAGAGTGATGCTTTTAATGCTTTCAAGAAATTTAAGTCTACTGTAGAGAATGAATGTGACAGCAAGATAAAGACATTAAGAACTGATCGAGGAGGTGAGTTCCTATCCAAGGAATTCACAAGCTTCTGTGAAGGCGAAGGCATACAACGGAACCTCACCGCACCATATACGCCACAACAAAACGGCGTAGTGGAGCACCGGAATCGTACAGTGATGGCCACGACAAGGAGCTTGCTCAAGACCAGGCATGTTCCTGGAAGCATGTGGGGTGAGGCGGTCAGACATTCGGTGTACCTGCTCAACCGGTTGCCAACTAAAGCTCTCGGTGCTATCACGCCGTATGAAGCCTGGACCGGTAAGAAACCGAACCTCGAACACTTAAGGATGTTTGGATGCGTTGCACACATGAAGACTGCAGGTCCTCATCACAAGAAGCTTGATGACCGAAGCACGCCATTGGTGTACCTTGGCGTGGAAGAGGGCTGCAAAGCACACCGTCTCTATAATCCTCAACGCAGCAAGATCCATGTGAGCAGGGATGTCGTGTTCGAGGAAGAAAGGAGATGGGACTGGAACAATGGTGATGGTGCTGAACCACAAGGCTGGATAGAACTCTCAGTCGAAGAACCTGTTGTCGAGACAGTGATCACTCCACAGAGAGCGGTGGACGCGGCTGTGCACACGCCGGAGGGCATGGGAGATCTGGCAACACCTATCACGCACGGAGTGGCAATGGCGTCAAGGGAGCCTACTACACCACAAACTGCAACCTCAACCTCTAGCAGCTCACCCACACCGATGGCGGACTCGAGCGAGCCAAGGAGATACAGCTCAATTGCCGACATTTATGCTGAAACTGAGGAGATCTTTCTTGATCCAGAGATACTGTATTTGTCGGCTGAAGAACCGGCAAACTTTCAAGATGCTACACTTGAACATGAATGGCGGGAAGCTATGAAGGAGCTGGAAGCCATCGAGAAGAATGGGACTTGGGTGCTTACCGAGTTACCATCTGGGCACAAACCCATCGGTTTAAAATGGGTATACAAGGTGAAGAGAGATAGTGAAGGCAAGATCCTCAAGCACAAAGCTAGACTTGTGGAAAAGGGGTACGTCCAGCAGCATGGAGTGGACTTTGATGGAGTGTTTGCTCCAGTGGCCAGACTCGACGCAGTTCGCTTGATCATCGCCCTCGCAGCCCAGCACGGATGGGAGGTTCACCACTTGGACGTTAAATCTGCGTTCCTGAATGGTGACCTCAAAGAGGAGGTATATGTAGCTCAACCTGAAGGCTTCATCATCAAGAACCAGGAGCACAAGGTGTATAGACTGTCCAAGGCTCTTTATGGTTTGCGGCAAGCACCGATGGCCTGGAACACAAGCCTGGACAACTGCTTAAAGGAGCTGGGATTCATCAGATGCACTCAAGAACATGCTGTGTACATGAGGAGCAATGGAGAGGGTGCACTCATTGTCGGAGTGTACGTTGATGACTTAATCGTCACAGGCACAAGAGCAACTACTGTAAAGGCCTACAAGCAGCAGATGATGCAGAAATTTGAGATGAGTGACCTTGGGTTACTCTCCTACTACCTTGGTATAGAGGTAGATTAACAAGGTGAACGCATTACACTGAAGCAATCAGCATATGCGAAGAGAGTATTGCAGCAGTTTGGAATGGAAGATTGCAATCCGACCAAGTATCCCATGGAAGCAAAACTGCAACTCAGCAAGAACCTTGAAGGAACACCAGTTGATCCGAGGCAATATAGGCGTATCATTGGCTGTCTCAGGTACTTAACTCACACTCGTCCAGATATTTGTTATGCAGTAGGAATGGTGAGCAGGTACATGGAGAAGCCAACAACCATGCATTACCAGGCTGTGAAACAGATCCTCAGATATGTGAAGGGAACACTGGAGTATGGACTCATGTATGGAAGAGGACATGGTGAAGATGAACTGTACGGATTCGCCGACAGCAACCTAGCCGGAGATGTCGATGACAGGAGGAGCACCAGCGGAATGACGTTCTACCTCAACAAGAACATGATCACTTGGGCGTCTCAAAAGTAGAAAACTGTCGCGTTGTCCTCCTGTGAAGCTGAGTTCATGGCGGCAACGGTTGCAGCGTGTCAAGCTTTGTGGCTGAGGAATCTGCTTAGTGAAGTGACTGGTCGTGAACCTAAGCCAGTCACGCTCTATGTCGACAACAAGTCTGCAATTGCTTTGATGAAGAATTCAGTATTTCATGGGCGCAGTAAGCACATTGATACTCGCTATCATTTCATTCGCGAGTGTGTTGAAAGAGGGCAGATAAAGGTGGAGTTTGTGTGCACTGGAAAACAACGTGCCGACATCCTCACGAAGGCTCTCGCTAGAGTGAAGTTCGCAGAGATGCAGCAGATGCTTGGAGTTATCAACCTAGATCAAGTCTAGATTAAGGAGGAGAATGTTAGTGAATAATCTAGACTAGCTCCTAGTTTACCTATTCTTAAGGAAGCTACCTGGTCTTGTGCATATGTGTGTGGCTAGGAGAATTTTACTCCTCAATTTATGATGCCCACCGTTCAGTTTTGTACCTATTTAAAGGCTTTCTTGTATGAACATTAGAAATCAATAATAAGAGTACATTTCCTCTCCTCTTTAATTACTGTCTTCTTCCACCGGGTGTTACAACAAGGAGCTTCTAGCTAACAGAAACAAGTTGTTCCGTCCGAAGCAAAAAATTTACTTGGACGGGCCATGAAAAAGGGGCTTAAATCCCCACTTAATTCTCTTTTTTATTAATTAATCACTTAATTATATCTAATTAATTACTAATCATTTTATTTAATAACTAAATTATTCACTAATTTATTAATTTAGCTAATCTAATTAATTGTTAAACATTTTTAAAATAATTGGAAGTCAGAAGGGACAACATGCCGTGTCCGATTTTCTTTTTTTTCTTTTTTTCTCAAATTTTGACAAACAACAACTGTAACGAAATACTCTTTTGCAATTTCTCATTTTGTCATTTTGCCATATTTTAACAATAACGAGTGTGGATGCTCTAAGTGCATCTCCAACCACGTTAGCTATTTTGGCTAGCTAGAATAGCCAAAATAGATAATAAATGGATAATTTGGCTAGCGAAAAAAGCTCACACTCCAACCATGCTATCTATTTTGGCTAGTCATAAATGTTTTAATTTTTATTTACTCATAAATAGTTACAATAATATTTTTTTAAAATACTATGAACTCAATCTAATAATTGTATCACTCAATTAATTTCATTTCATTCGCAACCTTTGGGAAGAAACAAAAATACCAGTGTTTATTGTCCGTGTCGCTGCCACAAGTGTTCTACAAGATCCAACTGGAGTTGGGAATGCATCCGTTTATCTCTGATGTGATGATGATTTTGAATAATTGAAAGCTGTTCAGGCGTATAATCATGTGATACTTCTGTGGACGGACTTTCCTCAACTGCGTCATAGTTAAAATCCTTATTATTATCTTCTCTCTCATCTTCGACTATCATGTTATGCATTATTATGCATGCTGTCATAATATCATGAAGCGTCTCTTTGTCCTAAAAACGTGCTGGTCCATGAACAATTGCAAAACGTGCTTGAAGAACACCGAATGCTCGCTCTACATTCTTCCTTGCCGATTCGTGAGCTTCAGCAAAATATTTATTCTTATTACCTTGTGGAAATGGAATAGTTTTTACAAATGTTGACCACTCTGGATATATACCATCTGCAAGATAATATCCCATCGTATAGTTATTATCGTTGATAGAATAGTTAACCTTGGGCGCTCTTCCATTAGCAAGATCATGAAAGATAGTAGATCGATGTAGCACATTGATGTCATTAAGAGCTCCTGGTAACCCATAGAATGCATGCCATATCCAAAGATCATGTGAAGCCACAGCTTCTAAAATAATTGTAGGTTTATGAATGTGGCCAGTATACATTCTTTGCCATCCAGCTGAACAATTCTTCCACTTCCAGTGCATACAATCAATACTTCCTAACATACCTGGAAAACCACGATCTTCGTTCATTGCCAGCAATCGAGTAATGTCGTTATTGTTTGGTGATCTTAAGTATTCATTGCCAAATACTCCAACAATTGCCTTGACAAAATGATGAAGACTCTCGATTGCAGTGCTTTCTCCAATACGTATGTGATCATCAACTAAATCTGTTGATACCCCATAAGCAAGCATCCTTATTGCGGCTGTCATCTTTTGAAGTGAAGACAATCTAAGAACTCCACATGCATCCCTTCTTTGAATGAAGTATCGATCATGGGCTTCTATAGCAAACTGAATTCTTAAAAAAAGAGGACGTCTCATTTGGAATCTCCTTCGAAAGAAATGAGGAGGATATACAGGCCTTTCAGAAAAATAGTCATTGAATAGTCTTTCATGTCCTTGAGCTCTATCACGTTGAATAATAGCGTGGCCTGGAGTAGAACCACAACGAGGTACTCTTCGTCTTCTTGTAATTAGTTCTTCTTCTTCTTCTATAGCCATTAATGCTAAAGGTAGCATTTCATTATCAGAATAGACATCAAGGTCATTGATCTCAAACATCATATCAAGTACATTTACCAAAATGTGCCATCAGTAACCAAATGTGTTTGAATGCTTAGTTGAGCTGATAAGAGTGAAAGCATGAATTGAGTTAGAATATTTATATTGCAAGTTTATATGGAAAATGGATTCATAAAGGCAAAATACAACTTTTATTAATAAGAGGTTTAGCTGAAGGCTTACAGATGCATAGATTAAAAAAAATACATTAATAAACTATGGCTATTCGTATTAATAAATACACAAACAAATACTAATTATTGCTTAGTGTTTTTCCAAGTATTTCCATCTTGCAGGCTTCGTAATATTTTGCTCGCAGTGGGTCTATTCCAGTGGTGTCAATAGCCATTATTTTCTCCTCGTCTGCTAATATTTGTAGACGTAGTTTTCCCTTCTCAATTTCGATTAGTTCTTGCCGTTGACCGAATGCTTTCTTATATTGTTCTGTTTTAATTTTTTTATTTTTCTCCATTTATTCTTGCAGGAACATTAGTGCAGGTCTTTTCTCTTCATTCTGTTCCTTATCCTTCCTCTTTTGTTGCTCCTTGGCAGCCTTTCTACCAATAGGCCATTCCATATCAGTTGTAATATATTCTGTCTCTAAACTAACTTGATCCGGTAGTGAAGCAGACGATTTTGTAGGACTTATCCTTTTACAAGTTTTGGACTTTTTCTTCGAAATTTCCAATGTCCATTTGGGATTATGCTTCAATTCATGCCAACAATGCAAAAAACCAAATGGCTTTCCTTGCATTTCTTCCTACAATAGCTTTGCTTGAAAAATCTAAAAATAGTTGAAATGAATAATTATTTTTGGGAATCTAAAATTAATTCATAAACTTCAATGATATTAATACCGTATCTTCATTGGTGATCCCACTTTGGTTTTTTGATTCTACTTGAGCATAGTACCCATAGTAGAAGTTAACTTCTTTTTGAATTCCTGACTACCGATTCATGAGAGAATTGGCATTGTGCTCAGACTTGAACTTTTTGTTTGCATGAAAGTATTCATGTATTCTATCCCAATATTTACCCATTGTTTGTTGGTTTCCTTGTACCGGATCTAAACCAATACTAAGCCATGCATGTATGGAGGAAAACAGACAATTTGAACAATGTTGTGATTAGTAGGTTGTGATTCACTGTGTTATGCATTTCTTGTATTTTATTCATTCTTAATTTGAACAAAATAGACATTCATCTACATTGGCCATGTAGTATACTATGAAGTCTGAAGGATGTATAGTTCTATCCTGCATCTTCTCAATTTGAAAAAAGTGATTACGAAGTCTGAAGGATGTATCAGGTTTTGTTCAAATTGAGAATACTAAAATACAAGAAATGCATAACACAGTGAATCAAAATCTCATAGTATACTAATCATAACAAAAATAAGAGCACTGAGCCCTTCTTGCAACATTAACATGATCGACAACAAAAAAAAAAGATTTATTTCATTAAGTAACAAGTAAATGTTCTCATGTCAGGTACTATTTAATGGCATTCAAAAATGCACTTCATGTCAGGTTTTAGCATATGCACTTCATGTCAGGTATCAGCATAGATTCGATGGCATTCAAAAATTTATATTAAAGGATATATGATGCAGTAGCATCTAGAGTGAAAGTCCTTACTCCCAACCAAGTGTTTAGACATTTAGATGACATATGAAATTGCAAAAGAACATTTCCTCCAAAAAAAAAAAAAAAAAAAAACACTAAAACACTAATATCACAGTTTATGAAAAAGGAAGAATGGTTTCTGATAATCTTTGCCATAAAATAATGTTCTGTTGACTACTTGTTCACATTTTATTCCTTCTTTTAAAAGGTTTGATCGGGTCAATCAAGCATAAACTATTAAAGATGGATGTCGTAATCTTCAAAATTTACTGGAAAAGATAAAAGTTAAATCTTACTCACTATAACATCCATAGATGCAATAGATCATGACAGGTACACATACAACAAAATCACCGGTAACAAGATGAAGAAGCAGCAATCTATAAGCACAAATTGTAATTCAGATAAAGTTTTAAACATCAAATTGTCCACACAACAAAAACAAAAAATTTTTCAAAATACAAGTTTTTACCTGATGAAGAAGAAGAAGAACTCAATGAAGAAGAACCCAATGAACAATAAGGAGCACCAATCTACCAAGAACAAATTGAAGAGTTTGAAGAAATTGAAGAAAATCGGTGTCTATTTAAATAAGCGGGAAAGAAATCTTACTGTTTTACCAACCTTGATCTCCGGCAGAAGCAATATGGCGAGCGGATCCCGCTCGCCAGATTTGGTGAGCAGATCGCGAGGGAAAATCAGACCGCCAGGATAGCGACTGATTTGGCGAGTCCGTTGGAGAGGATTTTTGGGGATTTAGTCGCTATTTTGGCGAATTGGGAGGAATAGCGATTAGGGTTGGAGATGGTCTAAGCGATTGCTTACCCCCCTCTCTCTAATTTTTTTAATATATGCCATTTTTTAAACTATTTGTAAAAAGAGTACAATTATCAAACTAATTGTGCTGAAATTTCTAAAAAGACCAAGAATATGTGTGCAGATGTGGATACAGCCACAGCTGAGGTGGAGTCTAAAGATAGGATGAGGACCACGGATGGCGAGTGATCGGCATGCGGACGAGTGCTTACCACAGTTTTGGGATTGAGGTCTTTTGGATCTGGTCGGTCTATTTGTGAACC
Source organism: Hemerocallis citrina (assembly GCA_017893485.1). Taxonomy (NCBI): domain Eukaryota; kingdom Viridiplantae; phylum Streptophyta; class Magnoliopsida; order Asparagales; family Asphodelaceae; genus Hemerocallis; species Hemerocallis citrina. The sequence continues at coordinate 77,276,142 of CM030361.1, read as the reverse complement.
GATCTATGTAAATTTTGTATATTAGGTTTTTTTTGTAAGAGAAATTTTGTATTGGGTGGGTTCTCCTTTTTGTGGGGGTGTAGTGTCACACTCCATGTTGGGAGTGAATTGCACGCCCATATTTTGATTGTATGTTTCGTTAAATGCTTATTAATGAAACGCGGGGGCTTAGACACACCATTAATGATATAAAAAAAATCAAACTAATTGTGCTCAGGCACTCAACAATTACAATCGCCATTCCCAACAGCGAGCTTAGTTATTTCGTGCTCGCCATTGGGAACAGTGGGCCTAGTTTTAATTTTTTTGGATAAACTCGTTGTTCCCAACGGTGAGTTTAGTTCAAAATTTTCAAATAAGATTTGTCGTTCCTAATAACGAGGTTCTTTATACTATACTAGCTTTTGAGAACGGCAAGGTTATATGAAGTTTCACAGAGTGATACAGAGTTTTTTCGAAAATTCACCGGTTCAACAAAGAGTTTCACTCTCTGTGAAAATTCATATAACCTCGTCGTTCCCAATAGCAAGTCTTGTTGATAATTTTGAACTACACTCGCCCTTGGGACAGCGAGTTTCTCCTAAAAAATAAAACTATGCCCGCCGTTCCCAGCGGCAAGCATGAAATAACTAAGTTCACTATTGGGCGGCTATAGTTATTAAGTCCCCGAACGCAATTAGTTTGGCAAGTGTTCTTTTTTTTTTGCAAATAGTTTCGAAAAATGTATATATTCAAAAAAAATCCCCCCCTCTCTCACGATTTTTATATTATTTTTATCTCTAAGAAAACACTTTCTAGTTGTAGGGAGAACTTTGTACTAAAGAAGTTGGGCAAAAAGCTAAATATTGTTTTTAGAAAATTTAGTCCCCTACCATTGAATTTGAAACAATTTATCTTCTGCAATTAGTTTTCCGTTAAATCCCTATTGTGAGTGTAAAAGAGGGGTGCGTTGCCACTTTTGCAAAGGAAAAGAGCATTACAAAAGGAAGTGTTGCAATTTTTTGAGTTAGGTGATAACTTTGATTATCTTCTTGTTTCAAGTTCTAAATATGTGGATTCTGGTTGTTATCTTGGAGGGGTGTATTGGATTAGGATTTCATGAGATTTTAAAAGACTTTTTGTGATAAAAATCTTGTGGTATTCAATCAAGACTTTTAAATAAGAGTAATGCTTTAGCCACTACCAATTTTACTACCATTTTCTTCACTACCTTAGGTGGCATACTCCTATTGGAGAGTTCCTCCACCTACTCTATCTTTCCCTACCTATTGGAGTGTGCCACCTAAGGTAGTGAAGAGAAATGTAGTGAAATTGGTAGTGGATGTAGCATTACTCTTTAAATAATCTAAAAAGTCTTTTGGTATCCAATCAAGACTATCATGATTTTTTAAAGAGCGTGTCCAAATCTAGTGGTATTCAATCAAGACATTTTATAACTTAAAAAAATTCTTCTGGTATTCAAAAGTCACTAATTTCCATGGATTGTTTTGTAGAGTGGATTCTGTAAGATTTTTTTGGAGATGTATAAATACCAAATCAAACGCAAAATCTCAACCAAACCCATGAGACTATTCCTTACTCTTTCATTTTAGGTTAGAAACTTCTTTCTCTCAAACCCTCTTTCTTTCACCACCATATCTCGAGCTTTTATTGGAACTAACCCGACCCCCCCCCCCCCCAACGACGACCTGGATGAACAAGACTCCAATCGGACAAGACACGATGACTCTTGCCGAGTGACCTGACACAAGCCCCAGCGATATCCCTTGGCACCTCAAGAACAGTTCGCCTGCATTATTGTATTTAAATACAATTGTAATTATAATTGTCACTATTATAATATATACTTTTCATAATATGGTTATTGTTGCATATGAATAATTTTAGGATTGCATCGGAGCTATTGATGGGACACATATTCTGGCAATTGTGAGGGGGCGTGATGTAAGAAGTTATCGTAATCGTCATGGAAAGATATCACAAAATATATTAGCAGCTTGTAACTTTGATTTGGAATTCATGTAAATTCTTAGCGGGTGGGTGGGTTCAGCTCATGATTCCAAGCTACTAAGTGATGCTTTGACAAGGATGAATGAACTTAAAGTGACCCAAGGCGAGTACTTATTTTTTAAATGATAAATATATTTTTTTATTTTTTACTTTTCATACTAATTTTATATGTATTGTATTTGTAATTAGGTAACTATTTCCTAGTGGATTGTGGATTTCCTAATCGACGCTAATTTTTAGCTCCATTTCGAGATGTTCGATATCAAAATGGAAATGAATTGTTTAATCTTTGCCATGCATCCTTGAGGAACGTGATTGAGAGGATATTTGGTATTTTTAAATCGTGATTCACAATTTTTAAGTCAGCGCCTCCTTTTCTATTTAAGACACAAGCAGAACTTGTATTAACATGTGCAGCACTACATAACTTTCTTTGTAAAGAATGTCGTTCTGATGAATTTCCAATTGAACCAATAAACGAATCTCCATCTTCATCGTTAACAGTTAATGAAGACAATAATTTTGAACATATTGCTCAAACCCAAGAGCAGGAACGAGAAGATGCTAATGCATGGAGGGCTAGCATAGCTTTAGATATGTGGAGAAATGCTACTTAGGAGGACATGAAACTATATCAAATTGGCTATTAAAAAATTGGAAATTTTGTATAGATAAATTTTTTAGTGTTTTAATAATACTTTGGTTTATAATTTTGATTATACTATGGAGAAATGCTAATGTTTTGATTATACTTTGGTGTAATTTTGATTATATTGAAAATTGATAATTGAATGTTTGCTAAAAATCCATGTATTTTTTCAAATCTTAAAAATCCATATAATCCTTTCATATCCTATAAATCCTTATGATACAAATCTTTTAAAATTCCAACAAGACAATCTGGATTATAACAATCTTTAAAAAAAAAAATCTTATAAGTCATTACATTCCTACATAGTCTTTTAAAATCCACAATACTTTTTTAAGCCAAAAAAGTCTTTTAAAATCCTAATCCAATACACCCCCCTTTATTTGAGTGATTCTTCTCATATTTGTTCCGAGGGGGAGATGTTTGCTACTTACAAGTCTACAACAAGTTCTTTAGGACCGAAACATGTGAGAATTATAATGTGTTGGGTGAGGGAACAATCTAGTTAGAGATACCATATGAGAAGGGGTTCATACTGCAGAAGGTCATGCATGTTCTTTCCTTGAAACATAACCTTATATATTTAGGAACGTTGGAAGCACGGGGATGTAAGTACACAACTCGATGTGGAGTTTTATCGATGTGGAAAGGTACTCGTAAAACGATGATGGGAGGATGGGTGTTCAACACAACCTCTACAAGCTTTGCGGGAACGAAAAATCTTGAAAAAGTGTTTCAAAGTCCAACATTCGTGAAGCATCTAGTCTGCCACCACTAGAAGTCTAGAATCATTGAAGTGATATCACAACGTTCAAATATGGTCAAGAGGTGGAGGTTACCTTGAAGTAGGTAAAGTTCGTAAAAAGAATGGTTTCTCTGTGTTAACACCTCCTGGAGTATGCCCTCGAACTGACATACAATTAGAGAAATAATAGGTGGAACATATGGAGGTGAATTTGACAAGCAGACGAGACCACTGAATCATGTTGTTTACAAAGAAGACCGAGGAAAGAGTCTAGAAGCAATAAATCACGTAGGTAAGGAAGCACTTCGTATGCAATCGAAAGTGAAGATTGTTAAGGTTTATGTCTTGCATAATCGATCACGAGTAGAGTTGAGGAGGATGCAAAGTGGTAAGAAGAAGTGGTGGTCAAAAGTGTAACACCCCATCTTAGTTGAATCTGGACTAAGACAGTGTGAAACATGGTGGGCCCATTTTGACCATGAAAATAAAGGAATTGTAAACTGAGTTCTGAATGGAACTTGTAGCTTTTCAAGTCATCTTTGAAACAAGGGTTCATACACCTCAATCAGACCTCTCTAGCTGTGGAAAAGTTCATTCTACTGCAGTTGTGTACAGAATTTCGAGAACATAAACTTTGTTGATATTATTACACCCGACCTAAACCCGACTTCGAAACCTGATCTGAACCCCCTCACCTTCTTTGTTTCTAACATCAGCGACAACCCCCTCCCCCCCCCCTTGTTGAATTCTAACTGCGGAATAAACTCAACAACGACGACAAGATGCAAGAACTATAGAATCAAAACAAGAGAACAAAGAACATGCAAAAGCAACACACAAGAACACACAAGATTTTTATCGAGGTTCACCCAAACAATGGCTACTTCCCCGCGCAGAGGCACTCCTGCAATTTTCACTAGAAATATGAAGATTGGGTTTACAAATCTCTCAAGAACTCACCACCAAGGTGTAGGGTTTCTCTCTATCTCCCCCTCTCTTAATGACGGCTGTAGATTTCTATTTTCTTTTGGCTTTGTTTTAGTTAACCCTAAAATCGTACACAATATAATATATATAGGATTCCATATCTCTAATCTCAGCAGTTCATCTATTCAGCGTCGGGACGGTCGATCGGTCCATCTTGACGGTCGACCGATCTTTTTCCTCGACTGCACGAAATCCAACAGAGAGCGGGTCGGTCGACTGCGCGGTCGACCGGTCATTCCTTCAAGCTACAGAATTAAGTCAGAGGACGGGATGGTCGACTGCGCGGTCGACCGGTCTTTTTTCCTGGGCGGTCGGGGGGTGCGGTCGCCCGCAACTCTGCTGTAGCTCTTGCTACTCTTGACATGTTGCTCCCACTTCGACTCTCCTTCCCGACTATCTTCTTCAACTCATTCTCGTGTATTGGATCCACAAACCCCAACAATCTCCCACTTGGAGATATATACACGAAGTCTCTAACCTGTTCTTCATTCTCCCATTGGCCTAGTTGAGGCCTGTGCCTCTGCGAGTCTCCTCAATAATTAACCTGGAGACAATCCGATAGCGGTATAGCAAAATTGATGTTTCTTGCTATCCACCACCTTAGTGAGCATGTCCGCCAGATTCTTAGTACCAAGAATCTTAGTTATCTTCAACCATTTCTTCTCAACCGCCATTCTGAAAAAATGATACCTCATTTGAATGTGTCGAGTCCTAAAGTGATATGCCAAGTTTTTCGCCAAGAAAACTGCACTTTGACTGTCACACCATAGTTCACCTATGGGTTGCTTGACTTGCTTCCGGTCCAACTGTTTCATAAGCTCTGAAATCCACAACATGTCTTTCGTCGCTTCTGTAAGTGCCATATACTCTGACTCCGTTGTTGACTGTGCTACAACCTTTTGTAACTACGAAGGCCAACTAATAGCTGTTCCACCAACTGTAAATACATACCCTGTGGTACTTTTGCAACCATCATGATCGCCCAAAAATCCGCATCTACATAACCATGTATATGCAAAGAATCTCCCCCAAAACAAAGAGAGTGATCTGAAGTACCTGCTAGATATCTAAGAATCCACCTTACCACATCCCAATGCTGTTTACCTGGATTCTTCATGTAACAGCTGACAACTCCCACTGCTTGTGCGATGTCTGATCTAGCAGACACCATCGCATACATCAAACTCCAAACGAATGAGGCATAAGGAATAGCAGCCATTTCCTCCATCTTAGGACACAAGTCCATTGATAACTTGAAGTGAGCAGCCAAGGGACAAGTGACTGGCCTCACGCCATCCATATTGAATCTCTTCAACACCTTCTTCACATAGTCCGCTTGAGATAACCAAAGCTTCTTGCTACTCCTGTCACTACTGATCTTCATGCCGAGGATTTGCTTTGCTTCACCCAAGTCCTTCATTGAAAACTCCGAAACTAGCAACTTTTTAACTTCCTTGATCTTCTCCATACATGAACCTGCTAACAGCATGTCATCCACATACAACGCCAAGGTAACTGTATTATTGTCTTCATATCTACGGACATACACACAATGATCCGGTTCGCATCTATTGAAACCTTTTCCTCTCATGAAGCAATCAAACTTCAAATACCATTGCTGCGGTGCTTGCTTGCGCCCATAAAGACTCTTCTTCAGTCGACACACCATGTCTTCCTTTCCTTTAGCTTCAAAACCTGTGGGTTGTTTCATATACAGCTCTTCTTCGACATCACCATTGAAGAAATGCTATCTTCACATCCAACTACTCTAAGTGCAAGTCTTCAACTACCACAACACTCAGCAGAATCTTAATAAAAGCCATCTTCACAACTGGTGCAAAGATCTCACTATAATCGACGTCTTTCCTTTGAGAGAATCCTTTTACAACAAGTCTGGCCTTGTACCTCTTACTGCCATCTGCCTCATCTTTGACTCTAAAAACCCATTTGTTCATAAGAGCGTGCTTCCCTACGGGTAACTTGGTCAACTCCTAAGTTTGGTTCTATTCCAAAGAGTTCATCTCGTCCCTCATGGCTGACTCCCACTGAATTCGAGCTTCATCCCTCAAAGCCTCCTCATGAGTCTCTGGCTCCCCTAAATCCGTGTACAGAACATGCTCGTGAATAACACTAGCTGATGGATCAAATATCCTGGTTGGCCTCCTCTCTCGTGTCGATCTCCTCAACGTGGGTACTGGTTCACCATCCGGTTCAGGTTCCCCGAACTGTTCTGGCTGTACCTGTTCGTCTTGGATAATCTGTTCATTACCAATAGGCTCACCATGAGCCTCCTGTGCTGCCTGTGGTACCTGTACCTGCTGTTGCACTGTAGAACCCCCACCACTAGGGCTGCCTTCAGAATCTGAATCTGAGTCTGAGTCTGAACCCCAATCTGATTCTGAACTGGTTGTACTGTCTTAACCTATGTGTCTATCCTTGTATAGGACCTCTTCATTGAACACTACATTCCTGCTGCGAATGACTTTGTTATCCACAAAATCCAAAAGCCTGTAACCATACTCATCGCCACCGTAGCCAATGAAGACACACCTTTTGGACTTAGAGTCCAACTTCTTTCTTTCTTCCCTGTCATTTAGTGCATATGCCAAACAACTATAAACTTTCAAATGCGAATAATTAACAGTTTTACCTGACCATAGTTCTTCTGGAATGGCCCCATCAAGGGCACTAGACAGGCAACGGTTAATCAAGTACACTACTGTATCAACTGTGGCAGCCCAAAGATGGACCGGAAGACCTGCATGAAGTCTCATGCATCTCGCCCTTTCGAGTATCGTGCGGTTAATCCTTTCTGCTACACCATTTTCCTGTGGAGTCTTAGGAACTGTCTTGATTCCTCTATACCTTCCCTTGCCAGATAGTTAACAAACTCTTTGCTTATGTACTCACCTCCGTTGTCTGACTTTATTGCTTTCACCTTGCAACCCGTCTCATTCTCAATTCTGGCCTTCCAAGCTTTGAATGCCTCAAAAACTTCTGATTTCTCACGAATTGCATAAACCATTCTTGTAGCATCATCGATGAATGTGACGAAGTATCTCTTACCACCATAAGAGAATTTCTGAGCTGGACCCCACACATCTGTATGTACCAACTCTAGCTTCGCAAGCTTCTTCTCATGTCCACCCAACTGAAAGCTAGCTGACTTCTGTTTGCCCATCACACAATTCTCACAAAAATCCATCTCAATCTTCATCACCGGCAGAAGATCCCTAGAACAAAGCTGCTTGACTGTAGCGCCCCGAATTTCTAATATGAGAACTTAGAAAATACGTGGCACATTCCCAGCGATCCACTTCAATGTAACAATATACATAGACCAAAAACTCAAGTCATTTTATTCCAAATTCTTATTACAATAATCTTTAACATTGCAGCGGAAATACAAACACCTTGAATTACAACATTTCTTTACAACACTCCTCTTTACAAAATTTACACAAGGCTCTATTATATCACTCTAACTCAAAAACTGTCTCAAGCATCCCACCTCCAAACTCTAAGCAACAACCTGCATCATATGAGGCTAGAGTTGAACCCTAACCCCCAAACTAAAGGGGTCAGCCATAAATGGTGTGAGTGATATAAAAACAACAAACACAAATAAACATAAATTCTTAAACAACATGTACTGAACAAAAATACATAAACTGAACATGTAATGTGAAACAAGAAACGATAAGCCAGTACATGCGTGAAGTCAAGTCGAGAAACAATGTCAACGATCAAATATCCATCAATCAAACTACTCTCAAAATGGTACAGCTCAACTGTACTGTACAGTCGACTGAATAATTGGCCAGTCGACTGTTGCTGCCAATACCTGATTATCGGTTATTCTCAATACCACGGTACATGTCCAACAATCGATCACCAATAATGCCATAGATCGGATACCCATATATCCATCTACAAAGACTAAAGATAATATAGATCGGATACCCGGTATGCAATCACTATCAGTGACTCTTACACCGCTGAGCATATCCATCTACAAAGAACTAAAGATAGCATAGATCGGATACCCGGTATGAAATCACTAACAGTGACTCTTACACCGCTGAACATATCCATCTACAAAAACTAAAGATGGTATAGATCGAATACATACCCGGTATGCAATCACTAACAGTGACTCTTACACCGCGGAACATATCCATCTACAAAAACTAAAGATGGTATAGATCGAATACATACCCGGTATGCAATCACTAACAGTGACTCTTACACCGCGAAACATATTCATCTACAAAAACTAAAGATGGTATAGATCGAATACATACCCGGTATGCAATCACTAACAGTGACTCTTACACCGCGGAACATATTCATCTACAAAAACTAAAGATGGTATAGATCGAATACATACCCGGTATGCAATCACTAACAGTGACTCTTACACCGCGGAACATATTCATCTACAAAAACTAAAGATGGTATAGATCGAATACATACCCGGTATGCAACCACTAACAGTGACTCTTACACCGCGGAACATATTCATCTACAAAAACTAAAGACTGAAAGAACACTCAAGATTTATGAAACACTCCTCAGAACCAGTCGACTTATTCTGTAGTAAGTCGACTGCTCCGAGAACCAATATCCGAGATTATAACAAGTGCTATAAGTCGACTTAATAAACCATCAGTCGACTTACCCGAGATAATTACCAATAATTCTCAAGAACATTCCAAGTGTTAACAGTATAAGATGACTTATAAAAACATAAGTTGACTTATCAACAATATAAGATGACTTATAAAAATCATAAGTAGACTTATCAACAATATAAGATGACTTATAAAAATCATAAGTAGACTTATCAACAATATAAGATGACTTATAAAAATCATAAGTAGACTTATCAAAACATAAGTCGACTTAAAGGAGACATAAGTCGACTTATAAGAATATAAGTCGACTTATAAAAACATAAGTCGACTTACCCGAGAGAAATTCTACAATAACTTTGAAAAATAAATTCTAAGTGTACCAGTCGACTGAGAAGGGTCTAAGTCGACTGTCCAGAACGGATTTTCGAGAAAAACTAAAGATACAGCAGCTGGGTCGTACCAGTCGACTGAATAGTAGACCAGTCGACTGTCGGCCTACAGTTTTCATAAATTAGGTCTGAATACGAAAAACAAGTCTGGTGTTCTCTAAAGATTCTTTGCTTTGGAAATCAACTTGTATTCAGTTAAAAGTGACAATCTCAAGATGATCCTCATCATGGATACAATAATACTCAATTCTCATGTTCTCAATTCCTAAATCTCCCAATAGGGTTTCTCAATACTCGATCCTTTCACCAATAATAATTAAGATCTGCTTATAAACCCAAAACCCAGATGTTCACGCATCTAATCAAAACCATACTCAAATCTTAACATGATTCGAGCAACAAGGAATTTGTTAAACAAGATCTACTAACATTCATGGATTTTACGTGCAAATTACGAATAATAACCATGGCATCAATCACATACAAGATACAAAACATCAGACAAACAACACACAATCGTACACATAAATCAAACAAGGTTCATATCACTCACCTTTTGAATCAAGAGAATCCACGAAAAGCCTTCCTTTGCTAGATCCAAAAACTTCTTCTTCAATCACCAAGAGAATAAGAGGTATAATAAGATCTGAGTTGTGCAGCGAATGACGGCTGCAAACCCTCTTATATAGGCCGGGAATATCATTTTTAGGGTTTAGGAATACATTTGCAAAACCATCCCTTCAAAATACAATTATATATATATATATATATCTTCTCTTGGAAATTCATCTAAAATTCATTTAAATTAGGATTTAAAAGAAAATATACTTCTAAATCTTAACCAATACTGTTCAAAACGTCCAGAATGCCAATTTTGCATTTTAGCCCTTAAGAATGTCAATTTTACAAAAAGGTCCTTCTTTTCTTAAAATTTGCAAATAGTACTAATTAATTTCAGAAAAATTTGGAAAAATAGTAAATAAATTCCAAATATTAAATAATGATTTTTCATAAAGAAAACTTAATTTTTCAAATATCTCAAAAGTCATTTGCACGTGTTCAAAAGATAAATCTTTTTAGAAAATATCAATTAAATCCTCAAAATTCATTTAAATTCATTTTCAAATAATTAAAATAATATTTAAAAATACGGGATTCTACATTGACACCCTTTTCACCAAGGTGCCCTAACCTGACATATCATAGAATTGAAGAGGAACTACCTACTGATGCTGTAGCAATTATATCACCTGAATCACCTCCCCTGAGTCAGTACAACGTGTCACCATGCTTTCCTTTTGCCACCAACCTGGCACCTGTAGTCACCTTCCATTCTCCATGTCCAAAGATTGTTGTAAATCCTTCTTTGTCTAGTTTGCTAGTCGAGATCAAGTTTTTCTTTAAGTTCGGAATATGTCTTGTGTCATACAAGACCAATTGCCCACCATTGCGAGCCTTCACTCTCACAGTGCCTCTACCCACAACTGGACATATCTACCCATTACCAAATGAAACTGCACAAAAATCACCTGTCCTGTAATCCTCAAAAACATCCCTCATGGAGGTATAATGATAAGAAGCACCTGAGTCTACACACCAATCATCTTGCAAAATATTAAATCCAGCAGATAAATGCAATTCATCTAGACGGGGTTCAATACTTACCACATTGGCTATCTGTGACCCTGCTTATGCTTTCTTATACTCCTCGCATTGGTCTCTCCCGTGTTCTGGCTTCTTGCAGTACCAACACTCACCTTTGCGTTGTCCTGTTCTTGACTTGGACCTGTGATTCCTACTTTGCGACCTTCCTCTGTTGTTACTTCTACCACGGTTATCAACTGACAGCGCGGTATTGCTAGGATATGACACCGAAGTCTCTCCATGCCTTTTCCTCCTTGCATCCTCGTTCATAATGCTGCTTATAACATCCTTTAGGGTTGTCGTATCAGTCATGGTGCTAGTAATAGTCTGCTCTATTGTGCTGTAACTTTCGGGAAGACTGGATAGCAACAACAACGATTGTGCCCTCTCCTCAAACTTTAAACCTGACGATTCCATTTGATTGTAAACCATACAGAAATTGTTGATGTGCTCAGTAACCGAACCCCTTTCTGACAACTTCAGGATAACCGACTTCTTTAGGTGTAAGATCTGATTCGCTGCATTTGGTTTTTCAAACATGTTTGTCAATATCTCCATTACCTCCTTTGCAGTTCTTGCCTTCTCAATATGAAATAGAGCCTTCCTGCTCAGCAATAACTGAATCTGCCCAAGCACTTTCTGATCCAATCTATTCCAGCCCGCCAAAGCAACTGGATCGACCTCTGCCCCCTCTGGCTTCATACCAAACAACGGATCATTTAGATCCTTCTGTCAGAGATACGCAATCATTTGGATCTTCCACATTGTGAAATCCGTTCCATCGAACTCCTTGACTATACTCTTGTCTCCCATCTCAATCAAGACTACCAACCTGTAGCTTTGATACCACTTTGTTGAATTCTAACTGCGAAATAAACTCAACAACGACGACGAAATGCAAGAACTATAGAATCAAAACAAGAGAACAAAGAACAAGCAAAAGCAACACACAAGAACACACAAGATTTTTATCGAGGTTCACCCAAACAATGGCTACTTCCCCGTGCAGAGGCACTCCTGCGATTTCCACTAGAAATATGAAGATTAGGTTTACAAATCTCTCAAGAACTCACCACCAAGGTGTAGGGTTTCTCTCTATCTCCCTATCTCTTAATGACGACTGTAGACTTCTATTTTCTTTTGGCTTTCTTTCAGTTAACCCTAAAATCGTACACAATACAATATATATAGGATTCCACATCTCTAATCTCAGCCGTTCATCTATTCAGCATCGGGACGGTCGACCGATCCATCTTGACGGTCGACCGGTCTTCTCCCTCGACTGCACGAAATCCAATAGAGAGCGGGTCGGTCGACCGGTCATTCCTTCAAGCTACAGAATTGAGTCAGAGGGCGGGACAATCGACTGCATGGTCGACCGGTCTTTTTTCCTGGGCAGTCAGGGGTGCGGTCGACCGCAACTCTGCTGTAGCTCTTGCTACTCTTGACCTGTTGCTCCCACTTCGACTCTCCTTCCCGACTATCTTCTTTAACTCATTCTCGTGTATTGGATCCACAAACCCCACCACCACCACCACCCCCCCCTGCGCCAAAATCACCTCCTTCTCTACCTCAGCTCAACTCCAATCCCATTCAAACCCGAAAACTCCAATCCTCATCCAAACCTGACAACTCCATCCTAATACAATCCAAACCCAACATCCTCTATTCAAAACCAAGTCTGAAAAACCCCCTGTCGTCGTTGTCCCCGCCGCCACCAACCGCCAGTACTGAGATACCTCCTCCGACCGATTAACTCTATCGAACTTGGTGTTGGGGCCTAGAAGCAGTCGAACTCGTAAGCGAATAAAGGTGGGTGATAACTTCTTCGAACTTTATTAATTTGATATGATTGCATGCTTTGAAAATATGGTGGATTGCTTGATGTTATTAGATGTATGAGTAAATGAACTGAAAATACTTGTAGATGGCAATTATATGTTTGAATTAGAGATCAGTGTAGTAATATGAAATTTTAGAACACATATCATGTAGTATGTTCATGTTAAGAATCGAACAATATGATTAAAAAATGTTTTTCTTTGTATGATGATCAGTAATGTTTGAATGTAGTAAATCTTAGTTGATGTAATAAGAATTTGAGATTAATTTGATTAGAATATGATTCTCTATTTTGAGGTAATAAAAATTGTGACATACTCATAATATTACTTGAGTAAGAATCGTATTAAGATGGGTGTGATATGAAGAAATTGATTAAGTGCTAAATTAGCACTAGTATGGGTCAAGTATAAAACTTGAATGTGACTTGGTGTTGATACCATGGGGTGATACTAGAAGCTAAATGAGGTCTGAATCTGGAAAGACATAGTGACTCTAGTTGAGGAGTGATATAGTGTCAATTCGTGACCAGGATTACCTGAGAATTAATGAGAAAAGATCGAAATGGGATCGTTAGGTTTACAAACCAACTTTGTGCATTTTATACTTAAGAATTAGGAACTAGGAGGTGTGACAAAACGGTCGAACGTGAAGTATAAACTTCAGAATGGTCTGCGGAGTGAGTTAAATCTCTAATGTTTCTGGGACGAGAGCTAAAACTCACAGGATGTTCATCATTGAGGACGTACCCCAGGATGACCGGTTGACATGGTTTGTTCCCCATAATTTCAGGGAGATGAGAAATACTCACAATGCCCAGAGCGAGATATATATTCACAAAATGTCTCTTAGCTAGCGATACCCTCAAAATGATCCATAGATGCAGTGGGTAATCCACAGATAACTTTGTCTTGAATATTTTGTCACTGTAATAAGTTTGAATAGCAAGGGATTGAACCCTATAATGAGAATAAACGTTAGTAGCTTGTATGTGGAAACTATGTTGTATAGGCGGCATAGAGTTTCAAACAAGCGTTCATTAAAAGAGTATATCTGAATTGTGCATGTTAATATAGTAAGTATATGTCTAACACTCTAGTAATTAGGTTCCACACTCATATCACGTTGTATAATCGAACATTTCACTTACATATAACTTACACGTTATTTCAAGTTTGTTTTTTATTATACTATGTTTTGGGAGTTAGTTGAGGTTGTTGTGATTTTTTCTTCAGCCTCACAAGCTAACGATCCCACAGGTTATGGTTTTGCATATGAGTTTTCCATGTGGCAATGACGCTCAAAAGTCTGAAGGCCCGTTAATTGAAAATTCATGTATTCTGGACATGTGGTAATAAAATTTATGTTTTTTTTGTATTATATTATGTTTATGTACTCAAATTGAAGTATCGGTCTTGTGAATAATGTACGGTTCCCATTGTTTAGGTTTCGGAGTGTTACAGAAAGGCTGCTCTGTTGCTACCTAAAGAGTTGAGGTCGACTACATGGTCGACTGCCAATTGTTGAGGTCGACCTCAAGGTAAATACCTATTAGAGGAAGTTTTTGTGTTTATTTGATTTGGACTTTACACATGTAAGTTTCAAGCTTTTATTACAACTTTTTTTAAAAGCCAAACAATAGTATGTAATCTGTAAATCTAAACCCAACATATTTACACAACATTTGAATCAAAGAAATCTATCAAACTCTTTTGCTCTTGGAGCTTTGTCAGTGCAATCCAATGTATTTGTCGAATCCTTTCTCTTGAACGATTTAGTAATCTCCCAATCTCTTCGCATGATTTAATCGACTCACCATTCAATCCATAATGTAACTCAATTATATGTCTTTCCCTTTCATTTAGTGTACTCAGAAGCTTATCCAAGTTGTGCAGCATCATCTGTCTATTGATCATGACTTCAGGTCTTACTTCATCAGAGCCTGGGATAATATCCTGCATCCAATTTCCATTTAATAAGTTGAATATGTTCAGGAAAAAAAAAACATAATTGAAATTTGTAATGACGGATCATATGAAATGGACTCTCCAGTAAGAAATTTTCTGAGGAAGATCTAGCTAGATCTTCTCGCAAATTTTGTATTTACATGTCTGTTTTCATGATTTTCAAACAAGTCAATAAAATTCTGAGATCCCTTCTAGTTAATGATCATCGAAGAGGCATGTAGAAATTTTGATATCTAACAGAAACAAAAACATTTTAGGTTTTTTTACAAAAATACATTGCTCGTTTGCTCAATATCTAGTTAAGTTGGAGACTTTTTTCTTTCAGGAAATTAAGTTAGGGAATCTTAATAAGGGGTAGTCATCTCCAACTGATTTGTTTATCGGAGAATTAATCCAACCTTCTATCCATGCTATCGATATGACACGAGTCCCCTGCATTGACACCAGAGGATAGGTGTATGAACTCTCCAGTAAACTAACTTAGGGTTAGTTATTAGAATATACTTCGGACCATAAGGACTACTCATTAGTGTGTTCCACACTTCAGAAGAGGAACATTCAAATAACTACCTGCAGAAAACTAATAAACAAGCACGGAAATTTGAAGGGCTAATATATATATGTTCAAATCGAAGAAACATATCATACATGTTTATTCACAAAAATTGTGCAAGATGGTCGCACAAAGATTACCTTGAGTGTTAGTCCGTCCTTGTTCAGTGACCTATCAACTGAGACTGGACTTCCACTTTTCTCGCATACAAGTTGCACACTAGCTACACCGAGACTAAGAAACTCTGCAATCTCTTCATAGGAGGGCCATCTCCCTAATTGCCTCCTCAATGAAGATTTAGCATCTATAACCTTTGCCATTACCCCACGCATGCTTCCCTAATTAGTGCAATATATAAGAAGGAGAAATAGCGGAAATTAGCCCCAAAAAAGAAGAAAAAAATAGATCAAGAAAAGATTGTACACTAACTTGTATAAATCTTTATGAACTTGTAGGCATTTTCCAACCTACCGCAGATTCTATTTACTTACAAAATGCTATCTTCCATTAGAAAGTAGTCAAATGAGTAATCATACATTTTGTTTGTGATTTAAATCGGACAGAAAATACCCTTGAACTTTAATAAGATGTCATGGTTAGGAGTAGCATGCCATCACTTCAAAATATGATGATAATTTACTTCACCGAGTTTTTTTTTATAACTAATTAACTACATACCGGTAATCTCACAATGCCTGATTTGTTAGCTATAGCTTTGATGATGGCTTGTTTAATCCACCAATATACATAAGTTGAAAGCTTGTATCCTCTCTTGTAATCAAATCTTTGTGCCCCCTGAAGAAGCCCAATGCACCCTTCCTGAAACAAATGTTTACAGCAAAAAAAGGGTAATGTTTGTTAGCCTATGTGCAGGTTCATATAGTTATTACTACACACAATAAATCTATTTTCACCTGTTACACATGATTTCTACCTCAAGTACTCTAGCATTTTGGGGATACAGATATACTCACCACCCATTTGATTAATAAACTGTTTGTTGATTGTTAGCTCTTTGATCTCACAAGATTGTTATATGTCATTTTTTTGCTTTTTTTTTCTTTTTCTTCTTTAAACACTATTATCCACATCTAGAGGGGGAGCTATGATTTTGATTAGCTATTATATCCCTACCTGAAAAGTTTAGAAGAGGATGAGGTCAACCTGGATGAGATCTTGTAGGCTCAGCCCTTTGCCTTGGTATGGAGAAGCAATGGACACCACAAGCCTTTTGTAGCTGAGTGTAATCCTTTCCCTGCATTCTCTGGCTCGCAGACATGCCTCATCGCTTCTACTTCTCCTCCTCTCCGCTCTACCGATTGTTGTGCCACATCCCACGTCTGTATTCTCAGCCATGGCTCCAACCTGCGAAAATATATCACCCATTTCACATTTGGAAATCTTGAAGAGTAATGTATAAACATCTACTCTATTCGCTAATTAATTGTATCCATATTGTATTTGCTATGTCGAAGTAGGCATCACGTAAAAAACAAACAGTTTGAAGTTACTCCAGAAAGGTCTCCATTTACAGTATAAGGTATGATTCACACTCTGCTTCATTATTGAAGAAACTATTGGTTTCTCGCAACAGAAAAAAAGGGGAGAAATAAAATTACAGAAACTAGTGAAAACAATATTTGATCTCTGAATTTTAGTTGAGGACTACAAGGGATACCTTGAGATAAACAGAGAAGTCAGCCTCTTGTTTTCGTGTAAGATACCTTGATCTCTCCTTCCTCGATGAGCATCCCTTAACTAAACACCTCCCCAAGTCCAAATCATCATCATCATAAAGCTCCATTATCTTGTTCTTCTTCTTCCTCCACCTCCTCCTCCGTCTCCTCCCCCATTCATTGTCTTCTACATCTCTCTGTCCAAAACTCAACCTCTCGATATCAAGAGCCAAAGAAACAGCATCCTTTGCAGCTTCTGAAGCTGCATTTGCGAGGCTCACTGCCTGCAGTGCTACAGAAATACTAAAAGTGTCATCAGAAATCATCACATCGGGGTTCAGCTTAGTAATATTAGAAGGTGATTGCAGGGTTTGAACCGAAGTTTTCGAGTAGTATAAAGGGAGTGAGTGAGTGGCTAAAGAATGGTTAAGAGAGCATGCAGGCATGGCTGTTTGGTGCCAAGAGGGAAAGAAGGGGGAATGCTCTCCTTAGCGTTGAATATATATTATCCTTCAGTACCATTCCCATGGGTGTAATGAGATATTTTGTTATTTGTTATCTTATTTGTCCTCTATTGAGGGAGAAAAAGATAAGGCACTTGGGTTGAGAATTTGAAGGCCTTTCCTTTTCATTCTAAAACAATGATAACACAGTTTAGACCAGGCTTATTTGTTTTGCTGCAGTAGTCACAGTTTAACAATCCCTTTGTTGGTTGGATTGTTGCATTCTAGTTCTGACTGTAGAAATTGGAGTTACAGAAACACAGTGCAACTGCTACAATTTAAAACTTTGAAAAGTAGTCTTATCTTGCTTTCCTTCGATCTACATATCATTAAAATGTGACTGCGTCTCTTTTATTCAATTACACCGTTCAACTACAAGAAATAAATACATATTGATGTAGGATAAATTAAGCAGCATGAACCAGAGCCCTCTGATCTCCTCTGGATCCTCCCCCCCATCATCAGCCTAGCAACAGTTCAATGGGCCTTAGCCAGCTCAGGCCCATGGGCAAACGGGTCCAACCCGGCCCACCAGGGTTCCAGACCCGTTTACCCTGCCTATAAATACTCTATCCCCTCCTCTGTAAAAGGTAATCAATCTATTCCCACCTGAACCCTAGCTGCTTAGTCTCTTTTTCAGTGACTGACTAGTTCGTCGGAGGCCTGACACCGGGACTCCTCCTGGTGTTTCCATCACAACGACTGCTCCATTGCTCATTGCTGTTTGAATCAAACATGATTTCACCACTCTCACCATTTCTTAAAGTGCATTAACAATTAACTCTATAATTTCTTCTTCCTGCATTCTCTGGTCCATGTAACCATATTGTACTGAGCACCGATACACGCCACATAGGCAAAATGGCACACCACAAATTGTTCTTCCGGCAGCGCATATTTTATAGGAAGAGTTCTGACAGTTACGAGCACCATTAATTGGCAAAGCATGCCCACATGGTTAACGTAGCATCGTATGATTGGTGGGATTCAGAAGAAACAAATACCATGAACCTGCAGTATGGTGTTGGTGGTCAGAAGTTGGTTGAACTCTTCTCCGCTCATCTTCTTCTCAGCTTCGTACTGGCTCATCTTGCTCTGCCCGTAGGTCCAGGAAAGCTTGATGAGTAGGAGGAAGCATGAAATTGCGAATGGGAACCACCTGCCAGCTGGGAACTTGGTAAGAAGGGAACTCATGTATGTGCCTTCAATACTGATGAAGAACAAAATGTAGAAGGATACAAGGATGATGTTGTAAAGGATGTTGAATATGAAATTAAGGTTTAAACTTTAGGCGTTTATTGTTTTGGTCGATGCATAATACCCAAGTTATTCTAGATACCTAGCATATTGCTCCCAGGCGGTATGCTAGATGGGCTTATGGGCCGAATAGTATTTGTCCAATAAGTCCACGATACTATATTTATCACCGGATCTTACGTATACATCACGCATCCTATAGAACATGATAATATAATAATATTGGAATATATACGAATGAATCTGATAACCTCAACAATCTCCTCCTATATTCGAAAATGATAATATTCACATGTTAAGTTCGTAAATGATCTATGGTCTGGTTCAAAAATAATTCAAACAGATCAACATCAAGTTTGGAATGTAGTGACATTTTAATCAATAACATGAACGATATATTTTTGCCCACTTCATAAACATCAAATTTGGAATGTATAACTCACAAAAACATATAACTCTGTGGTGCGAAAATAATGATCAGCATAAAAATAATCATGAATCAAATGATTGACCAAATGTGGGGATAACTAAATATGAAATTAAGGCTTATACTTTAGGATGTTGAATATGAAATTAAGGTTTATACTTGAGGCGTTTATTGTTTTGGTCGAAGCATAATACCCAAGTTATTCTAGATACCTAGCATATTTCTGCGCAGGTGGTATGCTAGATGGGCTTATGGGCCGAATAGTATTTGTCCAATAAGTCCATGATACTGATATTTATCACCGGATCTTACATATACATCACACATCCTATAGAACATGATAATATAATTATATTGGAATATATACGAATGAATCTGATAACCTCAACAATCTCCTCCTATATTCCAGAATGATAATATTCACATGTTAAGTTCGTAAATGATCTATGGTCTGGTTCAAAAATAATTCAAACAGATCAACATCAAGTTTGGAATGTAGTGTCATTTTAATCAATAACATGAACGAAATATTTTTGCCCACTTTATAAACATCAAATTTGGAATGTATAACTCACAAAAACATATAAGTCTGTTAACGTAAAGGTGCAAAAATAATGATCAAGATAAAAATAATCATGAATCAAATGATTGACCAAATGTGGGGATAACTAAATATGAAATTAAGGTTTATACTTTAGGATGTTGAATATGAAATTAAAGTTTATACTTTAGGCGTTTATTGTTTTGGTCGAAGCATAATACCCAAGTTATTCTAGATACCTAGTATATTTCTCGCAGGTGGTATGCTAGATGGGCTTATGGGCAGAATAGTATTTGTCCAATAAGTCCATGATATTGATATTTATCACCGGATCTTACGTATACATCACGCATCCTATAGAACATGATAATATAATAATATTAGAATATATACGAATGAATCTGATAATCTCAACAATCTCCTCCTATATTCCAAAATGATAATATTCACATATTAAGTTCGTAAATGATCTATGGTTTGGTTCAAAAATAATTCAAACGGATCAACATCTAGTTTGGAATGTAATGTCATTTTAATCAATAACATGAACGATATATTTTTGCCTACTTCATAAACATCAAATTTGGAATGTATAACTCACAAAAACATATAAGTCTGTCAACGTAAAGGTGCAAAAATAATGATCAAGATAACAATAATCCTGAAAATCAAATGATTGACCAAATGTGGGGATAACTAAATCAGTTTCAAATTAAATAGACTATACTAAAAAAATTAAGATGTTCAAAACAAACCAAAAAATTAAAAAACTAAAGTGATAAGCGATAAAGTGCTTAAACCTAACAAAGTTTTAACTAGTTCGTCTAAACCCGTAATTGAAGTTTGACCCTCAAAGCAAACTATCTATTCCGAAAAAAAATAAATGTTATAGCCTAAGACTTGATGAAGCTACTCCTCTATTCCACGATCGTGGCCATCACCCTCGTCGAGTAAATCATTATCGTCCGGGATGAAGTTGATAACATCGTTTAAACCGCCCATAACCATGCTACTATATGTATTTCAATGATTGAATACAATTTAAAATTTTCAAATATAATTCATTCATGTGCAAGTTACTAAGTAGATAAGCTCAAATAATATACTACAAATCAAAATTATTTATAGCAAGAATGTCAAAATAAAACAGAGCATGCATCATAATGTATATTGCTACCTTATGATAAGAAATAGAGTACAGATTTTATAGTTACTAAATACTTAGAACCATACATGTGTCCTTTTGAAATAATTAATCTATCAATGAACGATTCAAAAACAACAACAACTGTAAATTTGGAATAATTGCAAGGTTACCTTTAAATGAACATGTAATCAAGTTTGAAATAACATTAAAACAAATCATTTATAGCGAAACACATCTACTGTAACCTTCCACGCCTAATTTTGGAATAGCTAATGGCCAAACTGTAAGGATTATAGTGAGACATGCCGAGTTAAGTAGACCACACCAAGCACACAAAAGGCCACAAGATTTATCCTGGTTTGGTGAATCTAATTCGGGGGAGATAACCGAGATATTATTCAACTAGAGAAGATACAAGAATTACAATCACTTTCACCAAAACTTATCTATCTCTCAAACCTCACCATAAGATACTCTATTGTTTACAATAGAGAACACTCACAAATAAAGTACTACCTCTCATGGAGGCTATGGAGGCTATGGAGGCTATTACGTTGTTATATAGAGATATAGAGAAACCCTAGATTTGTAGTCATAATCCAACACCGTCTGATATACCCTGAAGAGCAAGTCACACGATAGGAGCCGTATGATCTATCTTGGAGAAGAAGTCGGGCTCACACCAAGACCGAACACAAACTGTTGTCACTGCTTACTTGCAGTCAACTGCTCAAAAGAGCAAGGACAACCCCCACCTTGAGGCAGGTGAGGCGCCCACCTCAGGCCCTTGGATTTTTTGCAATTTTAGGGGCTCAAATTTGTATTCTCCTTATAAATATAGATATAGGCACATATTTTGCGCATAAAAAATATATATTGTTATTAGGGGCCCCAAAAAATAATTATTTGGGTCTTTCGCCTCGGGCCCCCGAGAACTCAAGGTCGGCCCTGCAAAAGAGCAGTCAACAGTACTGCCAGTTGAGAACTTTTGTCCAGTTAAGAGCCGTCTTGAATGCCT
Source organism: Hemerocallis citrina (assembly GCA_017893485.1). NCBI lineage: Eukaryota > Viridiplantae > Streptophyta > Magnoliopsida > Asparagales > Asphodelaceae > Hemerocallis > Hemerocallis citrina. The sequence goes on along the minus strand of CM030361.1, from coordinate 77,254,150 downwards.
TGCTTCTTACTTGGGCACCCACCTTTTGTCATGTGCCTGACGAAGCATATTGGCCAATCCAATCTGGTCTGAAGCATATACCTGATGCGAGTCTTAGAAGATGCAGGAAAGGTCGGCCCCGGACTATGCTTATTCGTAACGAATGGATGTTGTTGACTCTTAGTTTGGTGTGCACAAAATGTGCTAACTTGTACTAATAAGTTTAAATTTAGTGTGTCAGATTTTCAGGATCAACCAACACCAAGAAAAGATCCAAGAGAGATTCACAAATATACAAACAAGGAAAGTAATAAAGGAAGATTGCATATACGAGCAAAAGAGGAAGTTATTCAAAAGGAGTTCTCAATTAATTGGTCTCTAAGCAATCTATCAAGACTGGATTTTTAGTAAAAATTTCTTGAGATTATTATTGCATATGATTGATTAAAGAAGGATTAATTTATGGTAAGAAAACAAAGTGGATTCGAATTATACAGCCAAGACCGGTCGATCGTACATAATGTCGGTCGACCGCATCACAGTCGACCACAACTTTAGTTGCTTAAGACAGCGGTCGACCTTTCATTTCTCTAGCTACGCTAGAGAGCTGAACGGTCGACCGCACGTTTTTGACGATCGACCGCAACTTGGGCTGTATACTGTTTTGGAATATATCGTTTCTATTTTTGATCGATATACTTCCTCTTCTACTTAAGAGAACGAATCCACTGTGTCTTCTCTACCAATTACTCCTGAGAAAAATATTTTGAAATAATCCTTCGATAATCAATCCGAGTGTGAGCATGAATTTGTTTGTATTCTTCAGTCAAGATCTCAAAATGATCTTGAGTTTTCTTTTTATTTCTTTTCCACTTCGGTGAGATTGACGGGACTTGGATTAGAAGTCTTGTAGGTGTAATAGGTCTCTCGGTCTGAATCCGAGAATCACTGTACTAAGGGTTTTGAGTATAGTGGAACGCTTGTGGCAGAGAATTGCTACAAGTAGGTGGTGTGGACGTAGACCTGGGGGTCGAACCACGTTATATCGCTGCGTCATCTGTGTTTGTTTTTCTTGTCTCTCTTACATTTACTTAACTTTACTTTGCTGCATTTCTTTAATTTTTAATTCCGCACGATCACCCTATTCACCCCCCCCCCCCCCCCTAAGGGTGATTTACAAATGTGAGGGATGACATGAGCACAGGGCCAACTTGTTCAAAATGCGGTCCAAAATGTCACAACAAGCGTTGTTGCCATCGAATCAACATAGATTTGTTATATACTCCCATACAACCTTTTGCATATGTTCAATTTGAACTTAATTGACTAATATTTTCACAACTACTTTACAGGATCATTATCGCAGTAAGGCTACCAAGTCCGTGCAATGTAGGACCCTCGAGTAGTACTAGCGAGACCGTGGTAGGTAGTATGTTTTATTTATGTGTAAAGAATATGTTCATTTTCATAAATTTAACTTTAATTTTTGCAGATATGTAGAAAGATACAAATATAGGAGCTGGCCGAGGACTCGAAGCAAGCAATTACTATACCAAGAGTAGAGTACTGTTTTAGAGTTTGTGTAAGGGTGAATTGATTGGTCATTTTGACAATGTATATATTCAAGGTCATTTCAATGTGTATCTAATGTTATTGATGTTAACTTTTTGATGTTATTCTTGAATATATCCAATGCTTTTTGTTGTTGAATATGTTACAATTAAATGTGTGGACTAGCTGTAGCCAATTTGTTATGTGAATTAAATGTGTGAGCTTACTGCCGCTTTTTTTGTAACAAGGAAAATTAGTTATCTATAATGAAAAAAATATATATACATATCAGTTCGAAAAAATATATATATGTATCAGTTCAAAAAAAAATCAAAAATTCTCTAAATCTCAACCAGAGAGTTCACTCTATAAATTTTCAAAAAAGTATGCAGTCGTAGTTCCCAATTGTCAGTTTGGTATAAAGTTCCCTGTAGTTAGAAATTGCAAATCTTGTTTGTCGATTTTGAACTAAACTTGCAGTTCTCAACCGCAGGGTCTTCAAAAAAAATTATAACTAGGCCTTGGCGACGTGGCCAATTTTTATCCATCTTGTAAATGTCCTATTTCTGTAAATAGTTTGAAAAAGTGGTATAATTTGAAGGAAAAATAAAATCCAAGCTTCCTTTCTGTCTCTTACGGAGAAGAGAACGAGCATGCTTCACAACCCATAGCTTCCCCTGCATCTCTGACCAGTTACTTTATCCGCACGTGCAGTGCACATGCCGAAAGAAAGAAAAGAAACTCTATAAATATCCTAAAAAATTGGGAATTGCTGCGAATAAAAAAGCCCTCTTCTTGTTCTTCCTCTCCTTTCAAAACCCTAATCTTTCCTAAAAACCCTGCAACTTCGGAGAAGAGAACGAGCATGTCTCACAACCCATCCCAACTCCTTCCTTCAGGTATCAATCCTTCTTCTTCTTCTTCTTCTTCTTCTTCTTCTTCTTCAGTTTCTGATGGCATTGGTGTAATTCTTTGAGTATGTTAATGTGACAGAGTTGATAGATCGGTGCATAGGATCGAAGATTTGGGTGATAATGAAGGGAGACAAGGAGCTCGTCGGAACCCTAAGGGGGTTCGATGTCTACGTCAACATGGTCCTTGATGACGTCACTGAGTAGTAAGTTCACCAACTCAAACAACCCTAAAACCCAACGAACACTTGGATTTCTGATTGCAGTTACTCTTTCTACTCCCATAGTTGATAATTCCATTAATAGATTGGGAATTGGTGGATTTATTATACGTTAGTTGAAAATTTTATACAGATGGCAGGGGTTTAAAGTGTAACGAAAATTTCTTGGGCACGGGTACGACATGTAGGACGGTGGGTAGACATAGATACTCGAAAGGTTGTGTTTTGAAATCGCCAAGTTTTTTACCACTGTTTATACAGAAGTATACAAGAGAAAGGAGGTCTCTTTCCAAAATTGTGAAGTGGAGTAAGTGTTGATTGATTAGATTCAAGATGTATCTTGTATATCATCCAAAACCTGGCACTGGAATATGCTTTATTCTACAAGTTTCATTTGATTCATGCTCTTGGTTTCTGTTTGGGCTACGGTGATGCTATCCTAGTAAGAAAGAATCTAGAGATGGAGCGAGTTGTGCAAGATTTCCCAGGGTTATCCTAGATTTAGTAAAATAATTTAATCTTTATAATTACATGAGGCCAGCAACTTCTAATGATCTTTTACATATAGTTAGTATTGTTAGGAATCTGAGGATCTTGTTGAGTCTTTGACACAATCGACACAAACCACCAAGCAAAACTAGATCGCACCAATTACACAAAGCACACAAGAATTGTTCCGGTTGGGGCTTTCGCCTTAATCCGGGGGAGGAAAAACCAAGATATTATTCAACTAGAGAACATACAAGAATATTACAATTCCCACCACGACTCTCTTTCAAGCCTATTGGAACTTGATGCTGCTTATAATGGAGAAACTCTCTCACTCTTCTCTATGAAATACTCTCACTCTTCTATTCGGCACTCAATAGAATCATATGGATCTATGAGCCGTTACAATTGTTTATATAGATCTAGAGACAAATTCTAAGTTGATATCTTGTTACAATAGCCATTGGATAGTATATAAGAGATAACCCTACGATAGGAGCCACACGATTTAACTTGAAGAGCAAGTTGGGCCTTTCACGAATCTGACAGACTCAAGCCTGAAATCCATCAGCGCCGCTAACGGTTGACCGCACCAACAAGCTGGTCAACTGTCCTCTCCTGTGGAAGACTTCGCGCAGGGGTCGGTCGACCGCACATGAGTTGCGGTTGACCGCAACTTCTGCTGTTGCTACTGCTGAATGTTTCTCGCCTCCATTCAGTTTCCAATCGTCTCGATCCCTCCATCGTCTTATCATCTTCTTATCCAAGATCGTATGCAAGACATAAACCCAGCAATCTCCACCTTGGATTGCATACGCATGAATCCATACCTGTGTGATTTAAAACTCTTCTAGATCTTTCTTCTCCACTTTGTAAACAACATGTTTCCATGGCTTCTTCTGCTAGTTAAACAAACCTACACCTGTTTTCCTCGAGTTGTATGCCTCCCCTCAAGGGCACACTCCTGTAGATGTAATCATGGAGGTGCCACCCTCCACACAAACTCCACTTACATCAAGGGTTTCTCCATCATCCAACGGTATTCGAATGTTGCAGTCTCGTTTCGGTAATTCTAGTGACGACTTACTAGATGATGCTTTAGGAACAATGAGCTTACATACACCCGGTCGAGTTTTTCTGCTCCCACAAAGCTGGTAGAGGTTGTGCTGATCCTACTCAATTTTTCTCTTACCCTTCATTATCTTACGACGACTCTTTCAAACTATCAAAATTTCACCTCGAGCTGTATACCTACAGCCACGAGCATCAAGAGTACCCAAGAATATAAGATTCTGCTATATCGAAGGAATATGCATGACCTCTTCTAGTGTGAACCCTTTACCATCTGGCATCTCCAATTCAACTGTTTCCTCACCCACCACTTCACAAATCTCACCACTCTCCGTTCTCACACTACGGCCTGTTGATGACTTGTAAGTAGAAAACATCTCCCTCTCGGAGCAAATATGAGAAGAACTTCTCGAATCAAGATACCAACTTGAATCCACATATGAAGAACTTCAAACAAGAAGACAATAATCGTCATTATTACCTGACTCAGTTGCGCCGACTATATGGGCTTGTTTCCCCTTTTTAGTAGCACTCTTCTGACTCAACCACTTGCGTCAGTCTCTTTTGTAATACCCAACTCCTCTATAGTAATGGCAATGAATCTTACTCTTGTGTGCCGCATCCCTTCCAATTGAAGTATCACCATCCACCGCAAAATACTCTAAAGAATTAGAGCCTTCTTTATAGAGTCTCCTTTCTTAGTTCATCTTCCTTCAGACCCTTAATCACTCCGGCTACAGTGTCTTCTTGGCTGATTTCTCATGTAGCATGGTAGTTATCAAGTGATCATAAGAAGTAGGTAGTGAATATATCAAGTTGAAAGCTTTATCTTCTTCGCTAAGATCATCAGCGTTAATCGTCTTTAGTTCAGATATTACTTTATTGAACTCCACGATATGATCTTGAAGATGGGTACCTTCCTTCATTGAGAACCTAAATAGCTTCCTCTTCCAATACATCCGATATAGCAACGACGACCCCGAGTAGTCAGATTTGAGTCTCGCCCATAAACTTGTTGTACTTTAAACTTCAAGAATATTACACCTGACTTCGTCCGCCAATTGCAACCGGATTAAACTTAAGACCTTCAAACAAATCTCGTCCTACTTCTGCTTCATGTCGGTTGACTTCTCTTCTAGGGCAAGGTGCAAGTCCTTCTGAACCAAAATATCATACATGTCCACCTTCCATAGATTGAAGTTGATCTTACCGTGAAACTGCCTAATCTTCGTCTTTTGATTTGCCATCTCCAAGGAACTCGAACAAATTCACGAACCTGATTGCGCTGATACCACTTGTTAGGAATTTGAGGATCTTGTTGAGTCTTTGACACAATCAACACAAACCACCAAGCAAAACTAGATCGCACCAATTACATAAAGCGCACAAGAATTGTCCCGGTTGGGGCTTTCGCCTTAATTCGGGGGAGGAAGAATCAAGATATTATTCAACTAGAGAAAATACAAGAATATTGCAATTCTCACTACGACCTTCTCTCAAGCCTATTAGAACTTGATGCTGCTTACAATGGAGAAACTCTCTCACCCTTCTGTATGAAGTACTCTTTTCTTCTATTCGGCACTCAATAGAATCATATGGATCTATGAGCCATTACAATTGTTTATATAGATCTTATGACAAACCCTAAGTTGATATCTTGTTACAATAGTATTGGATAGTACATAAGAGATAACCCTACAGTAGGAGCCACACGATCTAACTTGAAGAGCAAGTTGAGCCTTTCACGAATCTGCCAGACTCAAGCCCGAAACCATCAGCGCCGCTAACGGTCGACCGCACCAACAAGCCGGTCGACTGTCCCCGTCTCTGGAAGACTTCGCACAGGGGTCAGTCGACCGCACATGAGTTGCGGTCGACCGCAACTTTTGCTGTTGCTGCCGTTGACTGTTTCTCGCCTCCACTCCGTTTCCAATTGTCTCGATCCCTCCATCGTTTTATCGTCTTCTTATTCAACATCGTATGCAATACATAAACCCAGCAAGTTTGTGCTGATAAATTAGCAGGTTTTAAGGGGTTTAAGTTGATGAACAAATGTTGGGTTATTGAAAATCAAAATATGAGTAGGCAGAGTGTTATATGATATCTCTCTCTCCTTCTATTATTATTTTTTGCTCTCTTTCATGTTCTTCTCTAACTTCCATCCCCCTTTATTTTCCAGTTCATTCTACTTTTCTTTCCCTTCCTTGAAGATCTCCAGTTTTAACCATCAATTTGGTCTAAATTGTTTTATAGTTTATTCTTGGGGTAGACCACTATATGCTAAAGTAGATTGGTGTTAGTGCAGATAGAAAATATCACCCTTTGATAAGTTAGTTTCCGCCATCAAGTTAGTGTAAATTACTTTCTACTTGAGGGTTGTCAACTATATGCGAAAGTAAATTTGTGGTTAGGCTTTAGCACAAATGGAACTTACATTTTCATAGGTTTTGTCAAACAACACTTATTTAATGGGTTCATCTTTGTATCTATGTAGACAAAACGCTGTCTATGTTTTTTGGGATTAATCGTTATGCATATTGTTTGATGGATTTGATGTACTTGAAAATAAGCTTCTAATTGAGGTACCAAAAATTGAAATTGAAATTTAAGGTTCCTTTTTTTAACGAACAAATTTTGACACCTAGTTTCCTTTCTCTAGTAAGTATATGGATCTTGGCTTTAACTCATCTTTGCAAATGATGTCAACAGTTGCTTAAACTCATAAAGATTCATCTTTCTTTAAGCAATTTTTGTTCATGGTTTTGGTAAATGATGTGGATTCCTCGAATAAGTGTGTAAATAATTGTTCAAAGTTTATCCTGGATTTTCTTTGTCACATCTAGTTGAAGGTTCAATTGCACATCATTTAATTTTTTTATTGGCCTTTGTTTTTAAGAGTGTTTGGTTCCTGTTTCAGTGAAATTACAGCTGAAGGACGCCGAGTTACCAAGCTAGATCAGATATTGCTGAACGGGAACAATATTGCTATTGTAAGTGATCCTTGTCATAGTGTTTATTTATCTAATGCACCTATTCATATTTTTATGTATTGATGATGTGAGTGTCAACCAAATAGTTCCACACTTCTGCTGTTCTCCTGTATGTGTTCATCAATTAATCAATCATATAAGATAAAGGTATTAGATTCAACAAGTGCTATGTATGTAGCGTGCTCTTGGATTGGTAATTTTCTCTGTTTTCAGTACACTGACTGAAGTTATGATTCTCAAATCATTCATAATATATGTGGGCTTTTAGGTTCAGTTTGATTCTTAAGCATGATGCACGAAAAAATATCAGGTTAGTTTTAAGAAGGGATGAGGTGTAAAGACCATATAAAATAAGATCCGGTTGTGCGATTATGATCTGCACTTCTTAAAAGGACATCTTCCAATATTTTTGTGCGCACTTTCTTATTACGGGGTGTTTGGATTGCAAATTTTGGGGCAAATGCAATTTTTTGGTGAATTTGCTGCCCAAAATTTGCACCTATCTATTTGACAGTTGCAGCTCACTTCTGCAATTTTGAGGTGGGCCCCCACCTCCCACCTCTGGTTATTTGCAGAAGTGGGCTGTAATTTCTGAAATTACAGCTCTTTAGAGAAAATTGGGTACCACTTGTTATTACTCAACTCCACATATGCCAGAAACTGTATGATCCCCTTACAATCTTCTCTTAGATTGAAGTCAATTTCATTTATCAACTATAAGAAGATTGCAATATCTTCGATTATGTAGATCTTTTAGATGTAAAGATGAATATGCATGGTGTTGATCATTGATTAGGGTTTAAACGACTTCTTAACTACCATAAGAGTATATTTCTGCCTATGTTTACCTAGAAACATCCCCTTGTTTGCAGCCCATTGCATCTTATTAGAACCTCCAGATTAGTTTAATTAACTTTTCGAACACTTCCTCCTTCGTTAATCATGTTGGCTATGTGATTATTCTTAACCTTTTATATTGACTATTTATGTCTATTTAATTACTCATGTATGTATATGTGTTTGGTCATGCAGTTGGTCCCTGGTGGTTCTCCTGATCCAGAATGAAAAAAGGGCTATCTTGGTACATGCACTCACTGAAGAAAGCGGAAGATTTTAGCTTAGCTTTGTTCAGTGCGTAAGTTGTAACTATTTCTATTTAAAATCTTCAAGGATTGACGGATCTCTGATTATGTAACTGGCTTTATTTGCGAACATCTGGGTGATTGAATACTACAATTTAGATTCTATTTAATTTGAGTGATATGGGAACTCTTTTTTACCCTCATGCTGGTTATCGGCAATCTTGCTCCTTACCCTAATTCTATAGAATAGGGATTATCTTCAGTTTCATTAACAAAGCTGCAGGCGTCTCATCGATGTCTCTCAATATTTGTTGGCAAACATTGCTCCTTCAGGTGGTTAAGGTTTTTCATTGGGACCCTATTCGTGTAGGGACCATTTTAGGTGCTGCTGTGTGCAAGTGCTGGAATTATATGTTTGAGTAATCTCTTGTTTTAGTTTTGGAGAGCACCGTTCTTGCACCACATTGGGGGGGGGGGGATTATATGTCAGTGCAAGAGAATCCTGTGCTACAGTGTTCTTCCTCGTATCTTATTACTATATCTTAAGGTCCTCTTACGATCTTTCCTCCAACTGCATCAGCTACAATAGGAATATTTGCTCAGGGATGTAAATTGATTGTGTTGCATTATTTCATGACATGACTATAGTCAGTAAGAACTTTTAGGCAGGGTAATAACTTGATTATAGTACATACAGAATAGCGTAGTTATAATAATCAGCCAATAACTTGTTACAACGAATTGGAGAATTCTTGGAATGAGTGGATTCTCGGAAATATGAAGGTAGATTATAATTTTTAGGAATGTTACAATACTGTGTTTGGTACGAGATATTGCATTCCAATGGATATTTTATTACTGTGTTTGATATAGATCAATTTAATCCCATCAATCCTTCACTATAGTATACATTATCGAAAATACCATTTTGGCTTTATTTTTATTAAAAAAAATAATATAATTGTTATCTACTTTAGTAATCGATGCATATGCGTGACACATGCAAAACCAATATTGATATATATCTTTAAAATTTTGGTACAGTAACAAATAGATGACTCAAAATGTTACATTATGATTCGAATATATTTCAACAATGTAGATAAAAAACTATAACAAGAAAAATAAAAATAAAATGCACACAGTACAAACACATGATCTTAGGCTTGCATGGATTATAATTATTAATAAAATATATTATTTATGACTTAGACGACGGAGGGTTTCCCCTTCAATTTTTTTTTTAATAATGGTCTAGTTTTAAAATTAATACATTATACTAAAACATATATCATACTTAATTATTTATGTCCATTCTATAATTGGATGTTTCTATTTATATATAAATATGCACAAATCTCACTCGAATAAGACAGAGTAACAAATTTGTTGGAAAGGACATAGAGCGGCAATATAATAAGGCAGAAAGATTATCAAAAATATAGAGGGTAATTTGGTAATGTGATAATTTTAGTTATTTTTTATGTAGATGAATCCACAAAGACAAATGTATATCATTCACGACGAATGATTTTGATTCCCATGAGAATTTAAAAATCCTTTCAAAATTATACTCATATCTTACCAAACAAAGTAATCCAGAGAGTAATCCTAAATTCCATTATATATTACTGTATACCAAACGTCCCCTTAAAGAAGTATAATCGGACCTCTTAGGAAAAAACGTACTGTGTTTTCGAACAATGAAATAGTTTTGTCATTGCATAGCTCAGTAACATGACATCAAAATCAACAAAAATGCAACACCCATTACACATTGCTACATTATGCAAATCAATAAGGCTAGAGTAATAATTCATCATATGCACAGAGTTTCTCGTTGTATGTATACATAAGTAGTCAAACCATTCGGAAACATGTCACTAGATCTTTCCAATGACTAGCAATCCGTCAGACTTGAGACTCATTGGTTTCGCTTCCTATATGGATGTCAAGCTGCAGAGTAAACCAGAATCGGAGCAATCACTGAAATGCCTCGGAGTGAAATTTGTAGTCCACACTGTAAAACTGAACCATACTTTACTGACTCGAAGTACAACTAGAAATCCTTGGCTCTCCTTCTTAGCTCATTTAGCTCGTTCTCAATCTCCACATCTTTAAAAGGAAATGACGAGCTTGTGCTGCGGACAGTTGTTCTACCAGCAGGGAGCTCTCCTTTCTGTAAATTCAATGGAGGGGGGTCTGAGTGAAAATAATATCATTAAAGAGTAGAATATGTATTATACATAGAGGTGGATGAAAATATGACATGTTTGAAAAGTTCAGAGGGGTAAGACATTCGACAAAATTTAGATTGACGACGGACAAAATTATCTTGGTGTCAGATAGCAATAAAGAGATTACAGTCACCAGGTCATAGGTTCTCTGATATAAATGTGTTGTTGCTTAATAATACAGAGATTCATTCACTTTTCACCTTTCATGAAACTTTGTACCAATTTCTAAACCTTGAGAATTCCTTTATATATCCAAAAAAATATTAAAATGTAACAATTTCAAGATCCTTTGACAGGTGGAGCTATTAACCAATAGGTAGTTAACAAAATAATAGGTTTTAAAATGTAATCGCAAATTAGACTCAGTGCGAGTGAACTATCTATCATTATATAAATCCAACAGTAGTATGTATATACCGGCAAGCTCCCAGACATTTCCCTTCTCAACTTTGCAAGATCATCATCCACGGATGAGGTTTCCAGCAACGCAAACTGCAATATAAGATCAGGAGTTATAGATTAACGATCATTTGTTTTAACGGAAAAAAGTAAACAATTTGATATTTAAGAATGGAAAAACTACCTTCCCTTCCAAATCGTCGGTTGTTAACTGATTAAGGGCCTCTGCTTGAGACTCCATTGCCATAACTGTTATGTTTAAATAAAGCAATCACGTACAACCCGGTCAGGCAAAATACAAATTTATGCTCAAGTATAAGAGCATTTTCACTTTAGGAGTAAGACTTTCAACTAAATTAGAAGAATTAAAGGTTGAATCCAGGAATTAACTGAGTTCTATGCGTAAATTATATATTTAAATCTACATCCTTCATCTACTATAAATTTTTCAAGAATAAATGATTGAATAATCGTTATATTTCCATAGCTGTAGGACTATAGAAAAACATACCTTTTTCTTCCATCTTTTCAAATGCCGAAAGAGCACTACTTGTATTGACATTTCCTAACATTTCAGTCACTTTAGTTGCAGTCCTGACATAAATGTCAATACAGTGTCACGGGGTCATCTAATACCGAAAAGGAGGACAGGAAGGTAAGAACACCATAAAAGCAGAACACAGGACTTACTTTGCTGACTGTGCTCGAGCTTTTAGAGTGTCTTTCTTTGACCTAGCCTCTTGTATTTTGCTCTCCAAAAGCTATAAAAATGAGAATATACAAAAAATACTGAAATGATTTAACAGCAAGTCTAATAGCTGTAATCATCTGTGCCCTTAAAATCAATCATACAATTCCGTCGGTCTTGTGAATCTCACTTTATAAGCATTCAAGTACAAGTTGGTGAGACTACTGAAATCTAATCATAACTGGAAAGAAAAAGGAAATTTGAACTAAAACTCTAAATCATCAAATTTCAAATTTGCATTTATATGTCAAGAATGTGTCCCTCATCTCAAGTCAAATTAATGTGAAACTCAAAATAACTCATTGGATTTGAATTAACTACTATAAGATACAGGATGGTGAACACAGAGAGAAGGATGTATATCAGGACAATAACTCACAAGAAGAGAAGAGGTATGCGATGAAGCTTGAATGAAATTCTTGTAATCCTATTACCCGGACTTTTTTAAAGATGGAAGGTAACTGGATCACAAATTTAGTTGATTGATTCATTACTAAATTAGAGGATGTGAAACAAGGCCGAGGTTCTGTCAATAAAAAGCTGAGAATTACAGATGTGAGGAGAACGAGTTCGAGTGAAAAGACCATTGTTGCGGTTAACTCTCCTCGCCGTAGGAACCTATGAGTCTATGACACCTATCAAACAACTAGAGGCTTTGCAAGTTTTTAGGCATACTTTTTACACTTAATATGTGGTTAACCCTTTTGGAAAAATATATAGAAACATGCACGCCCTATATAACCCAATATACAACAGCATGTCATGTGCTAGGCAGTTATAACCGGCTTCGGAACTAATCGGCCTAGGTCCGATTATCGATTATTCTGCGATTTTTCTGATTAATCGCCCGAGGAACTAATCGGACCTAGACCGATTACCGATTAATCGCCGATTCATCAGCAATTAATTCAGATTTTAAATGCTTAGGTCATGTGTGTCACACTTATGTCCCTGGGAGCGTCAAAAGTCATCATCCAGAAAGAATCGCCATATTTGTATATAAAGAAAAGCCAGTAGAGAATGCACAAGTAATCATAACTAGAAATTGTTTAAGTAAAAGAGACCAGACACCCAAGACAGTCAAGAAAGCTATAACAATTATTGATAGATAAGAGATAGCTCACCCTAGTATTTGATACTAGATTATCAACCACCCCCTTCTGTTGATCAAGCTGAGCTTTTAAATTGCTTGCATTATCCTGAAAGACATTGAATACTTGAATTGAGCGACACATCATGGAAGAGCACATGAAAAATGTAAAATTTAAATTCCCAGAAAATTTCACATACATCCATTCCACTCTGCGTGATGAGCCAATTTCATATTTTCTTTCAATACTTGAAAGTCTTTTTTGTGAATACAACCTAATCTATATACGCTAGACCATATGGAAGTTGATAGCTTGACAAATTATAATACAATTATAAGCCAATTTGAAGTGAAGACCATGACCATGAGGCAACAATGGTGGTAGCCCTCAAGCGTAAGTATTAAAACAGATGTCCTAAGAAATACCTACAGCATAAGATTTACGCCTCTTCAGAGCCTCACGAGCAAGGTCTTCATCTCCCTTAGCAAGTGCAAGTTGTGCCCTCTTATACCTGGTGTAAATAGAAAGCAAATCAGTAAACTTCATACATGACCTTGTTTCAGATATGAGTAGTTCCCTAGCACATTACTGAAGCTATTACCAGTCCTCAGAAGCTTGTTGAGCTGCTTTATATTTGTTCTCCAATCTTTTCTGAGATGCCAAAACCTATAATATACAATATTTGATGATAAATTTGATTTTCCAATTTAAAAGTACTGAACTGCTCAATATGCAACTTCAAGCATGGTTTGGAGACAATAGAGAAAAATCTTATGTTCAGGAAATAAGCAGTTAAAAGATTTTTTGTATTCCTATAAAATTGACAAGCATATTTCTTGTATATTAGTTGGACATTGTGTCTACGACTCTGAATGTGTCATAAATTATGCACTGGCATCATGCACATATGTGCACAAAATAAAATAAAATAAAATAAAAAACGCTTTCAAATACATGGCATTTGGGAAGATAAGACTGAAAGGTAGATTATAGAGAAAATATGAACTTCTTTCCCCAAAAGCCTACATACGAAACTGATCCTGTACATTCGTCTGAAACATCAGAATAATTAACTATGCAAAACCCACCTGCTGCAACACAAACACTTCAATTTTATGGTGAGGGCTGAAGTAATTGTAATTATGTACATGACCCCACACGTTGGGCACCCATTTTGTGGGCCGGAACAGAGAAGTGCAACAGTTTTTTTTTTGTATGAAGGATTTGAAGGATTGAAGGATTTATATTTGAAATCTAACACTAGTCAAGACTTACTAAGTGTCATCAACTATTCCACCACTTTATAGTTTATACTAAGAACTACAGAGACACAACATTTGTGATAATTTTTGTCGTTTATATGCGTGAGGCACATGCTTATGGTTCTTCATGTATGTGACGGCACTAGATTAACATAAATAAATTCATATGGAAGATCATCAGCAAACTGCTAATAAAAAGTGAACAATATTGCAGAAGAAAGAAGTCTCAAAGTACCTGTGCTGTAGCCTGCCGCATCTTCGTCAAGTCATCATTCATTTCAAGCACGGCTTGATCCAATATCTTCTCTGGATCTTCTACAGAGCTTAATATCGCACTTGCATATGACTACATTTAAACAGAAAAACCAGACAATGGGACAAATATCTACTTATTAAAAATTAATTAAAAAGAAAAAGAAAAAGAAATTACAAACAATAAATATCACAAAAAGATCTTTGAACGTTATCAAGTTTTTAAACCTCGGGATCTATGAACTTTATCATGTTTTTAAGACCTCACCTTGATAACCCTGGTTAGCCGATCAAAAAGATTATTCTGGGCATAAAGTGCGCCTCCACCTCGTCTACGTAAGCTGGTACTGGATGTTTGCAGTCGAATGACTTTCAGATTAACCACTGTAAGAGATAAACATCAGCTCAACTTTCAACGGGAATTGGTAAGATTAATAATAGAAATTGTATTTATTAAGAACATAATTAAAAAGCCAACAGCTGTTGAATCAGAATCCAGTGTGAGACAACGTGCGTATTTGGTATTCAATTATGAAGGCGCCACTCTGTAAAATCTGGCAATGAAATCACCCAACATCATAGTAGATATGCAAGTGCCACTAAGGTCTAGTGTTTAGCCTCTACGCTAGTCAGTGTTCTAAAAGTCGCTAGGTGGTAGTCGGGCGGCTGATGGGGCCATAGCGCCTAGACCTTGTAAGCAGGCCTAGGCGCTCTGTGGTTTTTTAATATTTTTTAATATATTTAAAAACAAAGATAATAGTACGTAAAATACAAGATATATAAAATACTAAAAAATAACTCAAATAATCATAAATGGGAATTAGCTCAATAGTACAACGCTCGTTTTGCGTATTACCCATTATCAAGATTCCAAAGAGATAGGGGCGATCGATTTAAGATTTTAAGGATTTAGGGAAAGCATGGGTGATTTGAGGGATTTCTGATTTAGGGATTTTGGTTTTTTGGAAAAGAGAGAAACACAGAGGTTTGGGGTTTTGAGAATGTGGGGATTTAAGTGAACCGGTTCACTTAACACCCACAAAAATCCACCCAGACCTGCCTAGGCAACCCAACCAATTTTTTTAAAAGGCCCAAGCCCTATGCGAGTCGGTTGGGGACGGCCTAGTGCCTAGACAGCCGCCTAGGAATTTTTTTAGAACACTGACGCTAGTGAATAAGAGGTTGGGAGTATTCCAGCTTGCACATTTAATCCCTGATTATATATGGGGTGAGAGTGAGTGAGTGCGTAGCTGCGCCTTGTTCTGGAAAGAAAAGAGAAAATAAAAGAAAATAAAAGAAAAAACATTATAGTAGATTTTGTATTCTAAGATTGCCTGATTTTTATAGTTACTTATACAAATTACTTTATTGAATATATATATATTATTCTAAATTCTTCTTAACTTTAATCCTAAATACCTTATTTGTCGTTAACTTTAATTTCTAAAACCTCCAATTATTCTGACATATCTTTGGTTGCATGATATAGGGCAAAACATGTCCCACTCCTCCGGAGAGCCATGTGTGTACCCTTCAAATGTTTTCTTTCGTATCTTCTCAGAGACAATTACACCAATCTCAGATTGTGGCTTCTTGATTTGTAAATTTTAATGTGGATAGTTTCCCAGTTATCATTCTCTTATGACGGTTTCGTTTTCATACTAAATTTAAAAGATTAGTATCACCATTCCATGTAGAACAGCATATCTAAATTTGTTCAATGCAAGTCTAGTGTAATACTTACCTCAGTCCTACTGAGCAATTTGAGGAGTTGTAAGTGCAGTTTCTCATAGAGTTATTATTTTAGCATATCAAGCAGACAGGGATTATTATTGATTAATAAGATAACTGAGAAGTAGGCTACAACATATTTACCACAAGGAGAAAGTTTTTTCATTTCCACCAAGTTGTTAGCAGTTTAATTTGATCAGTCCTTCTAGAAGGAAACATGCACAGTTAGGCCTATCAACAAGTCTATCAGCTAATCATTTAAACTCTGGGACAAGTACTTAAAAGAGGCTCCAAGAAACAAAACAGAAAAAAGTAAAAGAACGATGAAAATAGATACAAATTAGACTGAAGCTATCTTTATCTTTTGCAATCACCTCCTAACCTCCATCACCAAGTTTCTTGTCAAACACTAACCCTTTGCTTTTTCCATGGAAATGGGGGCCGGCTTGATAGAAACTCCAATCAAGACTAACGAAAGTGATCAAATGGCACTCCCTCAAATATTGTGTCAGATGTTAACTTCTGTGGCGTGCAAAATTTTGCTCAATGTACCATCAGTTAAAACATGAGAAAATCTCTAGTCTATAACTGAGCATTAACATCGAATTCGAGTTACCTAATTAAATTTTTGACTTCCATCCAGACTCTATGATGAAGTTACTAATGCCTTAACCCATTTAATCTCCGAAAAAATACGATATAAATACCGAATAAAGGCATTATTCAAAAGAATTTGCCTGTATAAATTTCATCACTTTCAACAGAGCCTCTATCCCAAATCTGAATAGTAACTCACATGAACTTTTTGTGTCATCATATATCTTCCGTCATAAATTCCTCAATCATATCATTTACATAAAAAGAAATCAAATATAGCTTCTAATTTGAACAGGTCAAAAGGGAGCCCATACCTCCACCATTGAAGAAGGAGGTTTTGAGGGGAGGAACCCGGGAAGCTTTCAAAGAGGAAGACGACGCTGGGGGTGGGGCCAAGCTGAAAACGGGTGCCTTTATCGCCATTATTGGGAGAGGGGGAAAAAACCCTCACTTTTGCGAAATTGGATGAAGAAAGACAGAGAAATTTGGAGAGTTGGGTTTTCTGGGGTTTGGATTGGATTTTTTTGTGTGGAAGAGATGCGAAGAATTGATTTTTTTGCCGTCATAGGCCACTTTTTGAAAATATTTGCGATCATGAGCTAGTTTCGAAACTATTAGTAATTTCTAGAGAGCTTTTGCTCTCTTGGAAAAGAAAAGGAAAATTAAACTGAGGTAACTAGTTCGAATAACGATCCCATTAGAAAACTAATTAGGGTACGTTTGTTTCAATATTTTTTTACTTTTTTCTGAATACTGTATCCTCAGCTGGCGTTTGTTTTGAGTGTTTTTGCAAAACACTATTGAGAATACTGATACCCCTCATTTTCGAAAACCCAACCCATCTCTCCTCTCTTCTCACTCACGAGCTCTATCCTTCGTTGTCTTCTTCCTCCCCCCTCTTTTCGAAACGGCTCCCCACCCTCACTATCGGCGACAACCCCTTTCCCTCTCTTCTCGACCGTCTCTCCCTTGAGGAAGCTAACCCTACCCACTTCAAACCCGTACGGCATCTTCTTCCTCCCTTCTTTTTGAACCCAGATCTGATCTCCCCCCCCCCCCCCCCAAAACCAACGTTTTTGGAACGATTCTACTGTGAAATCGAGCCCAAACGTCTGATTCTCTCGCTGGCGACTTCAATATCAGTCTATTTCTCTGTCGATTTGGTGAGGGATTGAGGAGTTTCGGTTGGGGGTTAATGGTTTGCACTACCCGTGCTGCATACAGGAGAAGAGCTAGGGAACGACGGGCAAATCGAATCAAAGAGCTACTCAAGGTCGAATCCTGTGCTGACAATTTCTTCCTTGTAAAAATCCAATCAAAGGTATGAACCGCGATTGTATTCTTTATTTAGTTGTTTTTCTGTACGAAATTTCGCCAATTTTTAATACGCTTTTGGACCGAAAAAATTTTCTGAAAAACGGTCCAAACTGCATCTTTTGCCCAATTCAATGTTACCATTTTTTTGTGTAATCGGTGGCTACTTGCAACCTACGGTTATCCGATCACAAGGACTAAATGAAGGAATTTGGCTCTTTTTTTTTTATCGGTATTTCTTCAATATAGATGAGTAGTATAGGTAGGGAGAAGGAGAAGGCAGTGGAGGAGGATTATGGGAAGTGGTCTTCCCATATTGTGCATTGTTTTATCAACCTTATGGAGACTGCAGTTGACAGTGATTGCCTAAAAAGTAACACATTCGACGCAAAAACTTGGAGTAGTTTTGATGTACAGATGCAACAGGTGTGTGGCCGTTCATTCACGGTACCACAACTGAAGTCAAAATATAACCGACTTAAATCAGAATGGAAGGTGTTTTCTGATTTGAAGAAACAGAGCGGTTTTGGTTGGGATGAAGTCAACGAAACCGTTACTTGCGAGTTACCAGTTTGGGAACAATATATTAAGGTTAATATATATAATCTCAAAGTTTGATTTTTGTTTGTGAATCCTTTTTATTATACTTCATCTTCACTCTAATACTTGCATAGTAACAACAAATTCTATGAATAAATACATCCTGCTGCAAAAAAATACCAACATAAGGGGTTGGCAGATTTTGATGCTTTGACAAAAATAATGGAAGATTCTGTAGCCCAGGGCAATGTGGCAAGGGCTTCCACACAAAGGGAGTTCGAGGATGAGGAGGCGCGGAGGATGAACTATGAGTTTGGCCACTCCCATCAATCACACGTAAATGTGATTGATGAGGATGATGATGTGCCAATGGGTTCGGGGTCGGGATCACGTAAGAGAAAATCTAGTGCATCAAGTGGCCGAGGATCAGCTATGTCAATGGTAAAAGAATATCTTGATGCCTGTATGCAAACTCAAGCAGTCAAAAGAAGCAGGTTGAAGAATAAAAATGAGGTGGATAGTAATGTCTCGATTAACCCTGCTTTGGCTGAACAGGATCAATGCCAAGATATAATAAATGCGATGACAGGGCTTGATCCAAGTGTAGCTTTCAAAGCAGTACACTACCTATTTCAAAATCCTCACATCTGTCGTGGTTTCCTTCGTATGCCCCCAGAACAGCAGGAGTTGGCGGTTCATTTTTATGCCACCCTGTAGTCATCCCATTCGGCCTAATGGGATAAACAAATCATGTTGTAGACAATTTTTTATGATTATTTCCGTATTTGCTTGAGGTCCATTGTACTATGACGATTTGACGGTGAACAAATTGCTTATTTAATTTAATTTAAATTAAATTTAGTATTATTTTTTTCTAAAATAGATTTGCTAGTAGTAGTATACCTTGTTTTCTTTTTTCAATGCTAGAGCTTGTAAAAATCTACCATCTCTCAATATGTTATTTTGTGATTCCGTAAATATCGTTACATATAGTCGTATTATTAAATATGTGTGAGCTTGATATGGGATTTTTCTCAATTTGATTTCTATCTTTTTGTTATAGTGAGTTACTACTGCAAGTGCATCCTCTGTTATGGATACTTCTTCATCTAGTAGTGACGATCTCGATGAGGTGATGAATATAATCTTGCTAACTGAATTATGTCAAGAACTTGACCGTACAAGGTCCACTAAAAATAAGCAAACAGGACGTGAATATTTGAATGATATGTTAGAGGGTTCCCAGTCCGAGTTTCATGGAATATTCCGTATGAACCAAGATTGTTTTATGGCCTTGTGTGCTTTCCTGCAAAATGGGAACTACTGTGAGGAAACAGCGGAGTCTTCAAGTCGTAGACGATTGTCTTTCGAGGAAAGCGTGGCAATTTTCCTGTATATTGTCGGTCATAGTTCAAGAATGCGACTGGCCGGTAATAGGTTTAACCACTCAACTCAAACAATCGAAAAGCACTTTACACTTGTATTGAAAGGTCTGGCAAGAGCAGCAACATTACTTATCAAACCCCCTGATTATACACTTGTACATGACAAAATCGCTAATTCCCCAGACTTTTACCCGTGGTTTCAGGTATTACGTTACCCTGATTGCGTCATGTATTATTAAAGTTTTTTCCTAGTTTGGTTTTGTGATATCTATTATTCGAATTCATTAATGTAGGGAGCTATTGGTGCTGCTGATGGCACATTAATCAAAGCTACAGTTCCCGCTATTCGAAGCAACGCTTGTCGCTCTCGAAAGGGTATTATCAGTCAAAATGTATTGGCAGCATGCGATTTTAACATGCTGTTTACATTTGTTTACGCGGGATGGGAAGGCAGTGCCAACGATTCCCGTGTAATACATACTGCATTAACAGAAAAACTGTTGCCAATCCCACCGAACGATAAATACTACTTAATGGATTGTGGTTACACTAATATGCCTGGTTTTTTGGCGCCATACCGTGGTGAGTCATACTACTTACAGGACTTTCAAGGGGCCAACCATGCACCAATCCAACCTAGACAACTTTTTAATAAACAGCATGCTAGGTTACGGAATGTGATTGAGAGAACATTCGGTGTATTCAAGAAGAGGTTTGCCATCT
This sequence comes from Hemerocallis citrina, assembly GCA_017893485.1. Classification (NCBI taxonomy): domain Eukaryota; kingdom Viridiplantae; phylum Streptophyta; class Magnoliopsida; order Asparagales; family Asphodelaceae; genus Hemerocallis; species Hemerocallis citrina. Next base: position 77,233,577 of record CM030361.1, on the reverse strand, counting down.
TTGAGAACATGCCAAACTACCTGTTTACAAAGCAAGTTATGATGGTCACAGCCTGTTGTGCACTCCACAATTTTATATGTATGCACTCACAAAACGATACATTTTGGGAGGAACTCGATGATGAACAATTAGTTCATCACCAACACACTGAAGATATCGCATCCATATCTCAGGGGTTGGATTTATCATCTTCCCAAATGAGACGTATGAATAGAAAAAGAGATGATATTGCCATGGCAATGTGGAATGCAACACACTAATGTAATTTGAATGTAAACACTTTCATTGTATTATTTTTTCGAACTGTTTACATGAGTGTAATTTTTGGATGAACAGGTATTGGGTACGGATTCAATGTTGTGCACATGATTGGTCAAAAAAATGGATGGAATTGTCGGTAGCAGTAAGTAATCCAAATTCAATTTTTGAAAACCTAACAAAGATGATGTCGTAATAGGCAATGATGATAGGTTTTCATTCAATGTGGAATGTGTCCCTCCCCCACCCCGTTCCCGCTTTCTACTTGATTGTATCGTCAAGCAACGGATATTGAGATTGGGGTATATGATTGAATAACCACTGAAATGATGTATAATACCCTCTAAACTGATCTGTGGTTGATGTTTGGAATGAAAGGTTAAGTAAGAATTTGTCCATTGTGGTAAACAATGATGATGAATTCAGTTATTGTTGACGGCAAAGTGGGGAGGGGATAGGGGGGGTGAACATTGTACTCAGTGGCAGTAGGCGTGGCATTGTAAAGATGAAGCCCTGTCCTGATTTTTTTATCATTGAATTGAACAATCTGAGCCTACGACAAATATGATTTTCTTTTTCTACAACAACAAATAGCAAAGGGATTCACAAATCCTGATGCATCATAATGTAGATTGCAGAATCAGAGAACAAAGTAGAATCATGTGAATACAAGTGCAATTCATCTGAACGAATCAGCTGCATCATAATACATGAAAACATGCTGGTCTGTTTGTTCCAGGTTCAATTTTTTTTGTAATTTCCTGAAGAAATATCCTGAGTTGGCCTTTGTTTTAAGTGTTTTTTGATGAAAAACTATTCAGAATACTTCAAGAACAGTAATTGAACACATTTGTTTTTTAAACCTAACGAAGATGATGTCGCTATAGTCAATGATGAACGGATTTTCAAGAACAGTGCTTTGTACTGGTGGGCGGGGCATTGTAAAAAATACAGCTCTAGTATGGAGTTTTTATCATTGAGCATGATGAATCTGAGACTGCGACTATATTTTTTTCCCTGGGAATTATGTTGTTTTTAAGGTTTTGGGCAGGATCTGATATGTTCTTATCCAAAAGAAGTTTTTTTGCTGCAAAACAGAGTGGGGGTATCAGTATTCTGAATAGTGTTTCCAAAATAACACTTATAACAAAGGCCAACTCAGGTTATTACTTCAGTGAAATTAAAAAAATACAAACCTGGTACAAACAGATTCATGTATTATGATGCATCTGATTTTTCCAGATGAACTGCACTTGTATTCAGATGATTCTACTTTGTTCTCTGATTCTGCATTTTTGTATTATAATGCATCAGGAATTGTGAATCATTATTTGTCAAAAAAGAAGGGAGAAATTGATGCTTTTTTGCTAGAAATGGTGGTACTGTTTATTCTGAATAGTGTTTCCAAAATAACACTTATAACAAAAGCCAACTCAGGTTATTACTTCAGTGAAATTAAAAAAATTTGAATCTGGAACAAACAGATTCATGTATTATGATGCATCTGATTTTTCCAGATGAATTGCACTTGTATTCAGATGATTCTACTTTGTTCTCTGATTCTGCATTTTTGTATTATAATGCATCAGGAATTGTGAATCATTATTTGTCAAAAAAGAAGGGAGAAATTGATGCTTTTTTGCTAGAAATGGTGGTACTGTTTATTCTGAATAGTGTTTCCAAAATAACACTTATAACAAAAGCCAACTCAGGTTATTACTTCAATGAAATTAAAAAAATACAAACCTGGTACAAACAGATTCATGTATTATGATGCATCTGATTTTTCCAGATGAATTGCACTTGTATTCAGATGATTCTACTTTGTTCTCTGATTCTGCATTTTTGCATTATAATGCATCAGGAATTGTGAATTTACATTTGTCAAAAAAGTAGCGAGGAATGGATTTTTTTTGCTAGAAATATAATGGGGGGTATCAGTATTCTGAAAAGTGTTTCCAAAAAAACACTTATAACAAAGGCCAACTTGTGTTATTACTTCTGGAAATTTTTTCAAAAAGGGCCTGGTACAAACAGGCCAGCATGTTTTCATGTATTATGATGCATCTGATTTTTCCAGATGAATTGCACTTGTATTCAGATGATTCTACTTTGTTCTCTGTTTCTGCAATTTGTATTATAATGCATCAGGATTTTTGAATCCTTATTTGTGAAAAAAGAAGGGGGGAATGAAGCTTTTTTGCAAACTAAAGTGGGGGGTATCAGTTTATCTGAATAGTTTATCTGAATAGTGGGGGGTATCAGTTTGCAAAAAAGAAGGTTGGGTTGTGCATTTGCATGCTGCTGATGGGTTGCTCATGGTTTTGGGCAATATTCTAATGGCCACCAATACTCATCACATCGGTGTATTAGATTGTGTACATAGTAAACCCACTTGCTGATGGGTTGCTCATTGGAATTTGACAAATAAAAATTACTGGATATGATGAATTTTGTATGAATGATACCCACTTTCAAATTTTAGAAGTGATGATGTTAAATTCTGATCCTTCAATACTCTTTGGAGTAATTATTGTGTTGTTGCTTTAAACGAAAGCAGGTCCTTAATTTTATATCAAATTTGAGGATATATTCTTTTGTGATATGAGAAAGCAGTTTGAGTTTAACTTTGTTAATTTCCATATTGTACACAAACTAATACAATGGTGTGGTGAGTATTGGTTGATATAATGTGCAACCTGTGATTTACTCTTGGTTCAGTTAGATATACTGCTAAGCTGGAATTTGCTTGAGGTCTGGTTTGAGAGACTGGTTTTGATGAGGAACTGTTTGAATTCACTATTGATGAAGTTCAGATCATCACTGATTCCTTAGTGTATGCTTGGAGTACATTAAACTCTTGCATTGCACTTTTTATTGAGTACCAATGATTGTTATTGCTTTGTATTTGCTTTTGTGGTGTATTTTGCTGTTCACAACAGGTAATTTCTGGATTTGATCGAGCAGTAGCAACAGTACTGAAAAGTGAAAATTCAGCATTATACAAACACAGGAAAAGGAATTTATAAATCTTCAAAATATTGAAGCTGCAGAGGAGGCTAAACAGATGGGTAATGATTTGTATAAGCTTGGAAAATTTCAGCGAGCTGCAAAGAAATATGACAAGGTAGTACCGCAACTGGTAGTCCTAACTTATAAGTGAACTTGGGGTCATACAGGAATACCTGGTAGTTTTGTTTGATAAATCTACTGAGAACAAGTGAATTGATATGATTGTTTATCAGGTTGTTGACTATGTTAGTGAAGATGGATCTTTTGAGAGTGGCGAATAAAATTGAGACCCTTGCAATTTTCCTTTCTATCATTTTGATTTTTGTAACTTCTGATGTACCTTTGCAGAGAGGTGAAATCTTGTAATTGATTCCATGTTATCTTGTATTCTGATGAGCTATGCTTCCATGTTATCTTGTATTACTTCTATAAAACAATTCATGTAATTGCTTTTTTAAAAATAAATTAGGCTGGAGAAAATATGTTTGTATGAATGATTACTGCTGCATAGTTATGTTTTCATGTTATCTTGTATTACTTTCTATAAAACAATCCATGTAATTAAAGAAATCGGGCCGGGCTCGGGTATTTTTTACTGCTCACAACAATCCATATAAAACAATCCATATAAAACAATCCATGTAATAAAACAATCCAAAAACATGCTCACAACCAAAAAAAAAATACATCCTATTTGTTTTCACATGCAATCTTCTATCCTACTACTGCTACTAATTGTTCTCACATGCAATCTCAACAAAACAAACTAAAAAATACTCTTCAGTTAATACTGAAGAACTGCAATTACCAAAAGAGGCAGTGATAACATTAAAACATTTATCCAAATTGCATAACTTATACATTTCCTGAGATTAGTTGCTTCACCAAAACGTCACTGATTATAGTATGTTCATACAAGATTTTCTTTTAATTTTGTACTGTAACGTGACGAACGAATCTTGGAGATGATGGCGTCTGATTTTTGCTCGATTCACATGCCGCTCAAGTTTCTTGTTCCAATACTTGTACAACATTGCAATCTAACTGCAACAATTAAAAAAATGTCAGCAAATGATGAATGCAAATTGATTCTAAAAAATGTCACAAATATAACCGAACAGCTTTCAAACTCTCTTTTTTCGGAAAAACAGCTTTGAGATAACAGTTTTCAGCAAGAAATATGACCGAACAGCTTTTAAACTCTCCTTTTCAGAAAAACAACTTTCAAAAATTTATTTTCAGCTAGAAATATAATCGAACAGCTTTTAAACTGTCTTTTTCAGAAAAACAGCTTTCAGATAACAATTTTCAGCTAGAAATATAACCGAATAGCTTTTAAACTGTTTTTTTCAACAAAACAGCTTTCAGATAACAGTTTTCAGCTAGAAATATAACCGAACAGCTTTTAAACTGTATTTTTCAGAAAAACAGCTTTCAAAAAACAGTTTTCAGTTAGAAATATAACCGAACAGCTGTTAAACTGTCTTTTTTCAGAAAAACAGCTTTCAGATAACAGTTTTCAGCTAGAAATATAACCGAACAGCTTTTAAACTGTCTTTTTCAGAAAAACAGCTTTCAGATAACAGTTTTCAGCTAGAAATATAACCGAACAGCTTTTAAACTGTCTTTTTCAGAAAAACAGCTTTCAGAAAACAGTTTTCAGCTAGAAATATAACCGAACAACTTTTAAACTGTCTTTTTCAGAAAAACAGCTTTCAGAAAACAGTTTTCAGCTAGAAATATAACCGAACAGCTTTTAAACTGTCTTTTCTAGAAAAACAGCATTCAGATAACAGTTTTCAGCTAGAAATATAACCGAACAGCTTTTAAACTGTCTTTTTCAGAAAAACAGCTTTCAGATAACAGTTTCCAGAAATAAATATAACCAAACAGCTTTTAAACTCGTTTTTTCAGAAAAACAGCTTTCA